>JANHGL010009993.1:0-15542 GCA_024611195.1 Ceyx melanurus | reverse complement strand
GGGCGGCGGGGGGGGGGCGGGGTGAGGGGGCGTGCGGGGGGCTTGGCTGGGGGTGGGGTGATTCGCGTCCCCTCCCAGCGCAGCTCTGGGCTTGTGTGCGCAGGGGAGGCTGAGGGGCGCGGAAACTGGGGAATGTGCTTGGTTTCTCCTTCTCTTTAGTGGAAAGAGCTCGGGTTTGGTGACTCCCTGGTTGTATGAGTCGGAGGGGCCGGGAGGGTGCAGGGCTCGGCCTGTCTTGGAGAGGGAAGGAGGTTTGCGGCCTGTGCCCAGTCACAGTGGAAGTGGGAGCCCAACAGGGCTGTTAAAGGCATATGGCCTCTAATTATTTGATGTGAGTTCATCCCCAATCAAAGTATCAGTGCAAGGCTTGGCAGCGAATTACGATTCTGAATGAAGCGTGGCTGAGGCGAGGTGTGGATCAGGCTGTGGTGTAGAAGTGAATTGCCTGAAATAAATCTCTTGTCAGTAGTGCCCAGTCCCAGAACAAGGGGTAATGGGCACAAACTGGAAGCCAGGAGGTCCCATCACAGCATCATCAGGAGAAGCTTCTTTGAGGGTGCCAGACCCTGGCCCAGGTTGCCCAGGGAGGTTGTGGAGTCTCCTTCTCTGGAGAGATTCCAAACCCACATAGACAATGTGTTCCTGGGCACCCTGCTGGGGGTGACCCTACTGGAGCAGGGGGGTTGGACAAGATGATCTCCAGAGGTCCTTTCCAACCTCTGCATTCTGTCTTTGAGAAGTTCAGGGGAAATTATTCAGTTTCTTCCCAATGGAGATATTTCCAGACTGTAGGATGGTCCCAGTGATAAATTGACCCCAGAGTGTGAAAATCTTGTGTTCAGGTCGAGCACTTGAACAGAACTTGACTTAGTCCATTTGTTTTTCAGTTTGTTGCTGATGGTATCTTCAAAGCTGAGCTGAATGAGTTTCTGACTCGTGAGCTGGCAGAGGATGGCTACTCTGGAGTAGAAGTCCGGGTCACTCCCACCAGGACTGAGATTATCATACTTGCCACCAGGTAACTGAGATGCTGCTGTTGACCCAAGGCTCTAAGGGATGCTGCTGCTGCAGGCTGAAGCTTAAAGTGGTAAATATTATGGGAAACTACTTAGGAAAAGAGCTCCTGAAGTGCTCTTTGGTGCTACAGCAGTGTCACAACCTTGGAACTGCTCGGTCTAGAAGCTCTTTGGGAAGGTTACAGGCTCAGGTCTGGAGATGCTTGTCTCAGTCATACTCTATTGTTTTTATTATTATTTTCCAGAACTCAGAATGTCCTGGGTGAGAAGGGGCGACGCATCCGGGAGCTGACTGCTGTGGTGCAGAAGAGATTTGGCTTCCCTGAGGGAAGTGTTGAGGTAAAACTCTTGGTTAAAACAGTAGCAAGTGGGCTGTGCAGTGTCTGCGTGGTGCAAGCTGGAAGGGGGTTTGAGTCCAAGAGAACCTGGGGCCTGTTGTACTCATTCTCACAAAACACTTTGCTCTTTGTGGTGGTGTTTCGGGTGCTGTCAGTGCAGCTGCCTTTCCCTCCAGGGAGGATGCAGATAAGGCTTTTTAAGATCTGTAAATATCAGAGAGTGCTGCTGTCCCCAGTATCAAAAATCAGAATTGTTTGGGTTGGAAAAGACCTTTAAGATCACTGAGTGTAGCCATGTAGTCTAACAGCATCATGTTTGGTATTAGTGTATTACCTTATTGAATTCCTCATAAAGAAACTGGTTTTGTGCAGAAGGATCTTTATATTTTTTTTGAGTGTGATACAGAAATGGACAGTAAAGTAACCCACGAGAAATTTCCAGTCTCCTGATGTTTGAAGTCTGGTGCCTTTACAAGTACTTTCCTCTAAAAAGAAGTAGGGGCAGGGTGGGGAAATGTGTGCTGTGGGATGCTGCTCATACTTTTTCCTGCTGGATCCCATTGTACAGCGTGGCTGATTATCTCCAGCAAACACTTCAACACCGAATGGCAGAAACCCTCCCAGGGCACATCATGAGCTGCCAGCTCTGGGGATGTTGTGCGTGTGATTTGACTAATGGAGCTGGGTGCAGAGGGTGTGCTGTGGATGAGCACAAAGCCCCTGTGTGCTGTTCAGTCCTGAAGCACAGCCCTGTGCTGAGTTGGCTGCTTCTCCCTTGCAGCTCTACGCCGAGAAGGTGGCCACGCGGGGCCTGTGCGCCATCGCCCAGGCAGAGTCCCTGCGCTACAAGCTCCTGGGAGGCTTGGCCGTGCGCCGGTGAGTAGAGCTGCTGCACTGGGCTGGCACCACAGTGACTGTGGGACTCAAGTGCTGCTTACTAGCCTGGGCTGCAGCGTGGCCAGCAGGTCACGGGAGGGGATTCTCCCCCTCGGCTCCGCTCTGGTGAGACCTCACTCAGAGCTGCGTCCAGCGCTGGAGCCCACAGTACAGGAAGGATGTGGATGTGCTGGAATGTGTCCAGAGAAGAGGCACGAGGATTATCACAGGGCTGGAGCACCTCTCCTGTGAAGACAGACAGAGAGAGAGTTGGAGTTGCTCAGTCTGGAGAAAAGAAGGCTCTGGGGAAAACTTATTGTATCTTCCAGTATCTTAAGGGGGCTACAGGAAAACTGGAGAGGGACTTTTTATGTCAGGTAGTAGTAGGACTGAAGGGATGGAGATGGGATGATTCAGATCAGACATTAGGAAGAATTTCTTCCCCATGAGGGTGGTGAGACACTGGCACAGGTTGCCCAGAGAGGTGGTGAAAGCCCCATCCTTGGAAGTTCTTAAGACCAGGCTGGATGGGGCTCTGAGCAACCTGCTCTAGTGGAAGGTGTCCCTGCCCTTGTCAGGGTGTTGTAACTGGATGATCTTTAAGGTCCCTTCCACCCTAACAATTCTATGATTCTATTTCAGAAGAAACAACCCCCTCCTTGCCAAATTGTCTTATAGCTTGAAAATTAAACCTAGTAATGGTGCACTTGGGGAGGGCAGTTGGTTTTTTTTATAATCCTGTTGCATACAATATTTTTTCTTCAGTATTATTTGCTAGATAATGTATTTCAGAAGCAGATAAGTTGTCTGGCTGGTATGCATAAAGTTTACATTTGTTTCTTTGTGAATAAATGAGTGGAGAAGTAAAACAACTCCAAGCCTCCTGGCTGAATCCTAGCTCAGGTGACTGGCCTTGCTTCTCAGATCCCTTCAGTGATGATAAGATGACGAGTCAGAAGCAGGTGGCTCTTGCTGTGGTGCCTCTGCAGTGTCATGTTCTGTGATGCTGTGTGTGGGTTCTTCAGCAGGGGTGTCCTGTCATCCTTGAATGATTTAGAGGCATTTGTCTGAGAAGGGACGTGGGTGCTTTGTCCACCTTCAGCTGTGGAGCTGCTTTTGTGTCACAAAGAACCTGTGTTTGTCACTGTTCCCACCACCCTGTGAGGACCATGGTGACTCACGAGAGTTTTCTTAGGCTGGGTTTGATGGTGCTAAGATGGTGGGAAGACTCTTGCTGCTTTTACAGAGCTTTGGTCATGTTCAGAAGGGTTTTTACAACAGATAATGTGATTGTGCTTGAAACAGGGGATAAGAGCCATGAGGACCAGGCAGAGTGGGGGTTGTGACAGACTGTGGGTGCTGTCTCCCTGCAGGGCCTGCTATGGTGTCCTGCGCTTCATCATGGAGAGCGGGGCCAAGGGCTGTGAGGTGGTTGTGTCTGGCAAACTCAGAGGCCAGCGTGCCAAGTCCATGAAGTTTGTGGATGGCTTGATGATCCACAGTGGAGACCCAGTGAATTACTACGTGGACACAGCCGTGCGTCACGTCCTCCTCCGGCAGGGTGAGTGCCTGGGCTCACAGCCTTTGGGAGCTCTGCTTGGTCCTTTTCTCAGTGCTTCAGAGCCAGAAGAACTCCACTCCTGCTGTCCCGTGCCTGCAGGTTGAAGGTTTCCATCTGCCAGCTGCAGGGTGGTAACTCGTGGTTTCCTTGCCAAGGGGTTCAGTTGTGCTACTGCAATTGCACCTCTGAAAATCTGTTTTCTTGGACTTTTGGTTGTTCCAGTCATGCACCTTTCTAGTGGTATGGATTGAATGTTTCCAGTTGAGTGTGACTTGAGATTTTCCAGGTGCTTTTCCTGTGGCCTCTGAGGTTGGTAGCAAAAACAGCTTATAAATGAAACACATATTCTTGAGTTAAATTGCTGTTTGGATTCTGGTTTTCATGGCTCCTAGAGACAGGCAGACTGAATATGGGATGCAGAGACCCATGAATAATCAAGTGTTAGACAGTTTTCCTCCATAGCTCTGCCCTGGCAAGTCTTCCCAGCCAAACCAGACAATCCCACTGGAACTTGTCCTTCACCTTGGCAAAATGCAGATGACTTCTGTTTCTTAA
The DNA here is from genome assembly GCA_024611195.1 of Ceyx melanurus. Taxonomy (NCBI): domain Eukaryota; kingdom Metazoa; phylum Chordata; class Aves; order Coraciiformes; family Alcedinidae; genus Ceyx; species Ceyx melanurus. The sequence goes on along the minus strand of JANHGL010009993.1, from coordinate 11,196 downwards.
TTGGCTGTGAGTTACTTAATTGCAGAATGCCAGAGACAGGGATAGTTGCACAGGCAAAGCTGCTCTTCACTTTCCCTTCAGTGATGATAAGATGACGAGTCAGAAGGGATGTCCTTGTGCCATTGCAGCCTGTTCAGTGCCACGTTCTGTGGTGCTGTGTTCAGGCTGCCTTGGGGCAGAATGTCCTTACTCATTGGATGATTCTGAGGCATTTGTCTGAGAAGGGGTCAGTGCAGTTTCCTAGGAAAATGAGCAAAGTTATCCCAGGAAGGTTTAAAACTGACAGATCATAAGGATAGGGCACGTTCTCATCATAGTCCCAGGCTGCAATTAGCAGAGGTGATGAATTGGATCAAGGTAAACACACTGCTGTAAATTCACAGTAGTGAGATTTTTGAGCTGTCACACATTTGTGTTAATCCTCTTAGATCTTCAGGAGATGGTTTTGGTGCAGATAGCACATTTTGTAACCCCAGGGCTTGTCCCTGCTGAATGTGTGCTCAGTATTTACTGTTAAATGAACTTGTCTGTGTTGTCCTGTCATTCTTTGCAGGAGTGTTGGGGATCAAAGTCAAGATTATGTTGCCCTGGGACCCAAGTGGAAAGATTGGCCCCAAAAAGCCTCTTCCAGACCACGTCAGCATTGTGGAACCCAAAGAAGAGATCTTGCCCACCACCCCCATTTCAGAGCAGAAAGGTGGCAAACCAGAACAGCCAGCCATGCCTCAGCCAGTTCCCACTGCCTGAGGGTGAGTGTCTGCAAGCCTTGGGAGGATCCAGTGCCTCATCACAAACAAAGCTGGGATACTGGAGGGAAAAAAAGCTGCTGCACTGTACCAGCTGCATCTGCATTGGGTTTAGAGTACTGGGATAGGGCACTCTGATCCAGCCAGGACACCCTGCAGTGAAGGGCAGATGATGAGTCTGAAAGGGGACATCCTTGTCCAAGTGTCCTGCTTCATGTTGTGTTCTGCAGCAGGGATCTGGGCCTTTGGGTCGCAGTTTGAGTGACATAGAGGCATTTGAGAAGGGTTCAGTGCCTTGGACATTTTCACATAGTGCCCCCTGCTCCAGTGTGCAGTGACAGCACATGCTTCATATTCCTCATAATCTGTCCCTCCATGGAATCCAGTTTGGGATACAGTTAGAATCCAGTAACACTGAGTGCAGTGTATAGGCTACTTCAGGTAAATCACAGAATGACATCATGGTAGGCACTGTGAGGGACCTCTGGAGATGATGTGGTCCAACCCTTTGCTCCAGCAGGGTAATGCAGAGCAGGGTGCCCAGGACTGGAATCTCTCCAGAGAAGGAGACTCCACAGCCTCTCTGGGCAGCCTGGGCCAAAGTGCAGTGAGAGGTGACATTTGAATTGAAAACTTGGACCCTGTTTGATTGTTCCATAAGTTGGGTAGGAGGATGGGTACAGCAGATGGTTGTGCCATTGTGTCATTTAGTCTCTTCTTTTTTTTGTTGTAGGGTTTGCAGCATCTGCAACCAGAAGCTTGACTGTCCTGAAAACATCTCTTAATAAAATCACAAAAGCCAGTGTTTGTGGAGGTGATGGTTTTTTATCCAGGATGTATTCCAGGAATGCCTTGCTCTCACCTTTGGTACGGAGGGAATTGTGCTGCATTTCTTCCAGCTTCTGTTACCCTTTTGGAGTGAACTTACCAGATCCTGATCTAAGCAAAGTGGGAACAAAATGTTGGTCTCTGAGCTGGAGCAGCAAAGCAGTGTTGAGAGGAGCACAAATAACATCCCATGAACTGGTGTAGTTGCTGGTAACTCTTCAGACACCAGTCTCTTTCTCCAAGGTTTCCAGGAGGGGGAGCTTTTTTAGCTCTGTCCAGAGCAGTTCCAGCAGTTCATACCTTTCTGGCTTCAGCTGAAGTATTACAGTGTTCTTTTAAATGTTTTTAACACTTCTCCATCTGTTTCCCTTGTCACTGAAAGGAATTCACTGTGTGACCTTTAGGGCTGTAAGGGACTGTTACAAGCCCCTCTAGGTGAGACAAACTTGACAATTGGTATTTACTCATTAGCTGGAGGGAAGAAAGTGTACACTGGGTTTTAAACCTTCTAAGCTTTCAGATGGAATATACTGAAGTGATTGGGGAAACAAAACTGTCTTCCTTGAGTACAGATTGTCACTGTAATTAATGAGCTAACTATTAATAAGCTGTAGGGTAATGGTTGATAATACAGAGGGCCGTGACCAGGATGAGTTGATGGGCTGAGGCCAACAGGATGAAGTTCAACAAGGGCAGGTTCTGGGTCCTGTCCTTGGGTCACAACAACCCATTGCAATGCTCCAGGATGGGGCAGAGTGGCTGGAGATTGCCTGGTGGAAAAGGACCTGGGGGGTGTTGGTCAACAGGTGACTGAAGATGAGCCAGTGTCTGCCCAGGTGGCCAAGGAGGCCATGAGCATCCTAGCTTGGATCAGCACCAGTGTGGCCAGTGGGACTAGGGTAGGGATTGTCTCCCTGGACTGGGCACTGGGGAGGCTGCCCGTCAAATCCTGGGTTTGGTTTTGGGACCCTGACTACAAGAAGGACATTGAGGGGCTGGAGAGTGTCCAGAGAAGGGCAACAGAGCTGGAGAAAGGTCTGTGGCAATGGAGTCCCTATCCCTGGAGGGACTGAAAAGCTGTGGAGTCATGGTTTATGGATGAACTTTGTAGAGCAGGGCAGCGAGAGGGAGCATTTGTTTACATTTCAGGCAGAAATTCTAGTTCCATCAGCTCCTGTTCCAGTGTTTTTCAGTCCAGAAGCAGGGTCCAGAGCACAAGTGGTGGGAGGAGTGGCTGAGGGACCTGGGATTGTTGAGCCTGGAGAAGAAGGGGCTCAGGGGAGACTTTATCTAACTTGAAGAAGGAAACAGCACATTATGCAGAGAGTAAGAGATCTTGTGCACAGATGAGGGCTGTTTTGTTCAGATACTAAGAATCTTTTTGTTGCATTAAGAAAAACTACAAATGTTCAACATTTTCTGCTTAGGAACAGCTTTTAGATCCAGATTTCCATTGTCACAAAGTTTCTCCACACGAACTAGGGCAGGCAACTTGAGAACTGGAATTGCAAACCGAAGGGTGTCAGGAACTGGTCCGTCTGGCAGCTCTGTGGATGTGTGAACCTCAGGCTTCTTGTTCCCAGCTTCTCTGGCAGAGCTGGGAACCCTGCCTGGCAGGCTGCTGGCTGGGGAGCAGGTGAAGTCTGTGAGAAGCAGATGTGACTTCTCAGGGTGGCAGAGAATGAGTCTGATTGCAAGTGTCTGTGCACATCTTTCAGGGGAAAGCTTGAGAAAGAAGTTTCTATGTGTTAAGTGTTACAGTTAATACCAAAATACCAAAAATGAGTTTTGATTCTTTAAATACAAATTGGAATGTGGAAAAAAAAACAATCCAGGGGAAAAAAAAAAAGAAGTGATGAGACCAGCTCTGCTACTTCTATAGAGATACCAAGGAACTCCAACTCTCAGCCTGGCCTCCCAGCAGAGGGTTCCAGCCCTCCCAGCATTGCTGGGGTTCACCTGACCCTGTTCCAACAAGTCCCCGTCTCTGCTGTGCTGAGGACTCCAGAGCTGGACCCAGCACTGCAGGGGGGTCTCCCCAGAGCAGAGCAGAGGGGCAGGATCCCCTCCCCTCTCCCTGCTGCCCATGCAGCTCTGGGTGCAGCCCAGGGTGCCAGTGGCTGCTGGGCTGGGAGCACATGGTGCTGGCTCATGTTCTGCTTTTTCACCCCCTGGCACCCCCAAATCCCTTCTCAGGGCTGCTTTCCATCCCTTCACACCCAGCCTGGGTTGATACTGGGGTTGCCCCATCTCATTTTCAGGACCTTGCCCTCAGCCTTGCTGAACCTCATGGGTTAAGAGAAGTGCATTGGATTGAAGGATGACAAGGAGCCCCTCTAAGCTCTTGTGTCACCTACCACCTGACCCCTGAGAGTGACTGTGGTTGCCAGAGGTTCATTGAAAAAGTTTTATTGCAAAATTAGACAACTGTCACTGTGTGGTACGAGGACAATAAAAGCCACCAGACACCTGCATCCACACGATGCAAACTCTTCATTATCCCAGTGTGTTCTTGCCTTGCCCACCCCTTTACCCACCCCCCCTCCTCCTCCAGATCCCATGGGTCTTAGTGCTGATCACCAGGGGACACACTGTACTTCAGGATTCCTGTGCATGCAGGGACATCCTGTGGGTCACCTCCCTCCATGCAGTGGGGCAAGCACCTGGGAGAATTGGAGCTGGGAAGAGGCTTTAAAGGAGAAGACTGGTTGTGGCTGGCTTGGATAGGAGCTGGGGCACACGAGCTTTACTGCTGTTGTGGTACCTCACAAACCTGGAGAAGGCATGGCCTGGTCAAACCTGGGGAGCAAGCTGCTGTTCTCTTGAGGAAACACCTAGTAAGAGCCTTTACAGTTGTAACTTAATAAATAAGTGGGAATAGTCCCTGGTATGGTCTGAAAAAATGCAGTACTGGGCTTCTGTGTAGCAACCTGACAGCAAACCATGTTGTCAGGGAAATCAAACCAAAGAGGAGCCATGTGGGCACTGTCCATGCTGGTTCCAAGTAACTCAATAACTTAGATTGTGAGGGACAGATTTCTCTCCTTAACATTGCCCTTACTGGCTTTGTGGTGTCTCTCAGTGCATAGCAAGGCTTACCTGACACGTGCTCATGGGATCATATCAGATACTTCTTTAACCAGCAGTAACCTGATGGTATCCCTTAAAAGAGAAGATGGGAATAGCCCTCAAGTCTAAACTGGAGCAGGCTGTGGAAACTTGCTCATTCTCAGACATAAATATGATAAATACACTTGTTTTTTCAGCATGCCCTTATCCAGGCTGGCCAACAGGAAGCTGAAGTATCATGAAGAGCTTCATGAAAGGGGCATTAGGACATCAGGCAACAGCAGCTCTAAAGCTTTGTATTTAAGCAAGAAAGTGGAAGTGAACTTGATCCACCTCCCTGTGAGCGGCCAGCAGAGTCCCTTGGCCTGCTATGGGAGCCAACAGGTACCAGCCCTGGTTGGTAACTTGGAGAACCTTCACAGTGGTAACTTGTGTCTTTCCCAGCCCTACCTGCTGATGCAGAAGCAGCAAGAGCTGTGGTGTTCCTCTGTTTGCCTGGGATAGGATTGAATTCCAGGTGTTGGCCCAAGAGACCTCTTTGTGACCCCCAGAGGGGTGAAGCACAGCCATTCTGTCATGCAGGAGTGCTGGAAAGACCTCAGGTTTATCTTTTCTTTGGCTTCTGCTCACAACTCTTATGTCACTTAGTTCTCTGTAAAGTGTTGAGCACAGCTGCACTTGGCTTTGCAGCAAGTGCTTTACCCGAGGAGCTGATTGTGGCTGAAGCACCTAAGAGTCATCCAGAGCAGGGTGAGGCAGGAAGAGAAGGCTACAACTCTATATTCTCACACACTGTCATGGGGGATGGACCACAGAGTTGGGCCTTCATGCTCTTGTAGAAGAGAGAAGCAAGGAGCCACTGCAAAGCCACCAGAGCTCTGGTGGGGTGCTGCATAGCATCAAAGGGGGAGAAAAGCAGGTGGCAGAACTAAATAACTGTGCAGAAGCATTTGAGATGGAAAGGTGGAGGCCTTGTGCCTTTGCAGGGCTGACTGTAGCAGCACGGTTAGTAGCAGGAGACTTAACTAGTGCAGGGAGGAGCCAGGCATCAGCCTGAGCATCTCAGCTGAGGATGCCAGTAGCTGAGACAGTGTCTGCCACTTCCACTCCTGGTGACCCTCTTGTACCAGGCTCCCCTGTTCCTCTCTGGAGGTGGGTTTGTGCAAGAAGTATTTTGGGGTGAGGTAAAGTGTATGCTGGTTTCTCATCACAATCTACCCTGGTCTGAATAGCACCCATAGTTCGAGAAGGATACAAAATAAGTGTTTCCCCTTTTTTGAAATCCCCCACTAAAAAAAAAAAAACAACACACAAATCAAAGCTCTGGAAAAAAATAAAAAGACCCACAACCTAACTACAACTCATCCCTCATCTTGTCCCCTTTGGGCCTCACGAGCCTGCCGATGAAGAGAATGGAGTTGGTTTTACTGTCCTTGATCATGAAGATGAAGGGGTGGTCAGCATAGAAGAGTTTGGGGTTCCTCATCTCCTCTCGGCCATAGATGTCAGCATCATAGGGGTTCCCTTCTGTGTCCCACTCAAGGGCAGCAGCGTGGAAGACGTTGGACAGGTAAAGGTCTTTCTTGCCAGAGATCTTTGACAAGTCAGCCTTGGTTTTGTCAATGGCTTCTGTCAGGCCCAGATCAGCCAAGTGTTTCTATGAGGAGAAAAGAGGTCAGCAACCCTCCCAGAGATGATACAGTGCTTTCCAGCCATGGTTAAACTAGAGAAAGGATGACATGCACAAATAATCCATCATCCCACTATCTTCTCTCCCCCCGAAAAAGGAGGCCCAACTGTTTTAAGAACCTCCTTTACCTGAAGGTCATGGCTGACTTCCAGGACGACTTTAGGCAGCGAGATGGCCACTGATCTCTTCTTCATCTTGCCAGCCCAGGTCTTTAGCTGCTCCCTGTTCAGCAGTTTCTCAACCCTTTCCAGGGGCTCCACGTGGTTTGGCATGATAAAGATCATGCTGGAGAGCTTGTGAGCAAGTGGCATCTCTACCACCTGGAGCTTCTCTGTCTCATCATCATAGTAATTGTAGAGACCTAGAAATCAGAAGTAGAAACAGTGAGATGTGGAACACAGTCAAAGCTACACGCAACCTTGTGAATTCACCCTGGGCTTTCCCTGACCTTCAAGGGAAGTGAGTCCAAATGCTGCTTTGGGAACTGGCTCAGCATTATTGTGTTGTTGGAATTGGCAGCAACTCAAAACTGTGGCTCTCATTTGCGTGATGAGCTAGGATTTAATCCCAACAGCCAAGTGCCCCATAGTAAATGTGGATTCTCTCTGCTCACAGAGAGATTGAATCAGCAGAACAAGCTCACCCTGCTTTGTTCTCTCTCACTCACTGAACATGAAGCAAAACAATCTTGGAAGCAGTTGGTGGAAAACAGGATGAGGGAGCAGCAGTGAAGACAAACGCAGCTGGGGTTGACATGGGGCAGGAGGTGTGTGACTTACCTGTGCGATGCATCATGGGCACTCCCACAGTGTAGGAACGAGACACCATGAAGCCACGGTTGTCCACCATCTTGTGATGGAACTTCTCATCCCAGTGAGCTACGGGAGAGGAAAATTCAGCTTGTAACAAGAGAATCATAGAGTGGTGGGGGTTGAAAGGGACTTCTGAGGATCATTTGCCCAACCCCTCCCTGCTAAAGCAGGGTCACCCAGAGCACACTGCCCAGCATCACGAATCTCTCCAGAGATGTCACAACCTCACAGGGCAGCAGGAATGGGTGGGAATTTCATGCACAGATCCTAACTGTGTCAGTGTCTCTAGTGGGCCTAGGATCTGTTCACCTCCCCATTTGGGCTGCTGTTGACCCAGGCTAGGTTTTGGGTCACCGGTATCAAGAACTGAAGGCAGAACTTACGCTTGAAGAACATGGCGTTGACGATGAGGGCCCCGTCAGTTTTCTCAACATCTTTCGTGACCTCCGGGAGTTTCCCATCCGTGGTCTGGGCTGCCCACTCATTAATGGATTTCAGGGCGCTCCTCTTGTCTCGGAAGTTGATCTTGGAGTGCTCGTAGTTGTAGTGTTTCTTGCTGTTCTTCACGAAGTCATCGGCGAAGTTGATGGAGGCCGGGCCGTACAGGCGGTTGCCGATCTTCCAGGTGACGTTGCGGGCCGTGCTGTTGCTGACCTCGTTGAGGAGCTCGGCCAGGCCGCTGTGCACGTACTCGTCGTTCAGTTTGTCCGCGCTGAGCACGGCCTTGGCCTGGGAGGCCGTCGCGGCCTTGCCCCCCAGGGACACGAGGCCGAGGGAAGAGGCCACGACCACGGGGGACAGCAGGATGTTCTCCATGTTCTTGTCTTTGGCCATGGCGTGGTAGAGGTTGAAGGCCAGCGTCGTGCTGCGGTCGGCCAGCGTCGTCGCCTTGTCGCTCAGCTTCCTGTCCTCCGAGGGCACGGCCGCAGCGAGGCTGCCGAGAGCAAGCACCAGGGTAATCCACATGGCTTCAGCAGCACCCGACGCCTTGGAGGACCTGCTGGGCAAGCAGAGCTCAATGTCAGTGTGATTTGAGCTCTTCGTGGAGCATTCAGAGACCCCAGGAACTCTTCCAGTGAAACCCACTTCTAGGCTCCAGCGACAGCCAGAGCATCTGCAGGAACGTTTCCCTTGGGGTGCGATGATCCCAAGTCCACACCGGGCTGTCCCTATGTGCAACAGTTAATCTTCCTGAGTCCAGGCTGCACTCTGGCACGTGTGCATGTTGAATGAAAGCTTCCTTCTGAAGCAATGCTACTCTATGTTCATGTACAGTAAATGATTTAAGGAGGGGCCAGGGAATGGCAGCAATGGCTATTTCAATATGATCTCAATAGGGCTTTAAAGAAAGAGGGTGGATTTAGATTAGACATAAGGAAGAAATTTTTTACTGCAAGGGTGCTAAGACACTGACACAGGTTGCTCAGAGGAGCTGTAGATCCCTGAAGTGTTCAAGGCCAGGTTGGATGGAGCCTTGAGCAACCTGGTCTAGTGGGAGGTGTCCCTGGCCATGGTGGGGGTTGCATCTAGATGATCTTTAAGGTCCCTTCCAAATCAAGCCATTCTCTGATTCTTCCATTCTGTCCCCAGAGTGGCAGGTAAAACCTCTGCCCTGGTCAGGAAAAGCTAAAAGTGGGATGTTTCTGCTGCCCAAGGGCCACATATCACAGTGCTGCCTATTAATCCAGAGGTTGTCACTGTCAGCATACAGCAGGCAAGGATCGTCCTCTCCATCCTCTCGATCCAAATGCTCATCTTTCTAGACACTAGATGGAGCACACGAGCTTCAACCAAGCTAAGTCAGAGGGACGTCTTGAGAAAATCCAACACTGCCTGGTGAGCCCTGTTTGATTTAGTTTTGCCTGCACAGCACAGAGGAGGAAGGTGGTGGACTCCTCTTTTCCTCCAGCAGAGCCCCTTCCCAATACATTCACCCATTAGGTAGATGCAGCTCATCACAACATAGGTGTACCCATCCCCAGTGAAGGCTCTGAGATACTAGCTGCAATAAACCTGCAGTCTGACCAGTCCTAAATGCTGTGCCTGAAAGCTCTTTGGAGCACATCTGGCCTGTCTCCAAGGCTATGACCTGTCTCCATGGCTATAACCTGTCCCCAGACCTTCCCTCCCTCCTGACTTTACACTGCTCACAAAACCTTCCTGACGACAGATCCTCAGGGCTTAAATTCCACCTTCACGCCCAAAGGCAGCTTGTGGGCGAGCTCTTCCTCCACGAGCTGCATCACGCCCAAGGCTGCGGTGAAGTTTTTGTTCCTTGGTCCTCTAATCCCAACCCTGCTCCCAGCCAGTCTCCTGCATGTGGAGACAAGAACGGGCTGCAACGGGGCAGCTCCAGGGTTAAAGCAGCAAGCAGAGCAGGAAGCGAAGGGCCCTCTGGGATTACATATGGAAGGAAACACGCACACGGCAACGAGAGTGCGCAGTTGCCACCAGGGACCTTTTGTCAGAGTGGGAGGTGACTGGTATCCTAAAAATCTTTTGGGAGCAACCCTTCTGTTGGAGGCAGAAGCCATCCCGACCACCTAAGAGCAAAGCCTTGTGCAACTACCTCAAAGCAGCCCTCGATGCACTTTGAGGGTGCAGATGGTGTCGGGTTCAGCAAGCATTTGAAATCTGAGGGGGTTTCTTTTATGTGCTGGTTTTGGTTTTTTCTTTTTTCTCCCCTTTTATGTCTAAAGATACCTTGAAACTGTTTCATAGTGAGGTCTGCGTTTGCCTTTTTCATTCTGAAAGAAAACAGATACATGGAGTAGTTCTCTTGTGAGCAACGCCGCTGACATCCTCAGCTTAAAAACAAGGTTTATTACTTCAGAGACTGGTGAGAAACCTGGCCAGGCGCCGGCAACACAAAGAAATTCTGCCCATTCTTGGATCACAATCCAGAGATCTGAGGATCCTGAGATTATTGGTAAATCCCTAACCCAGGGTGAAAATAGAGGGAATCTGGGAGAGAGGCGCAGCCAGTAGCATCCTCTGTTGCATTTGTAAGGCCCAGCCCTGCAAAGGGACACCCAGTGCCAACGTGGCATCCTGCAGACCTCCAAGGGGCTATCAGGGACCCACTCTCCTGGCTGGATTTGGAGATGCCATTGCCCACAACAGACAGACAGACTCACACTGCCCTTCAAGGACCGTGTTTGAGACAAAGCTGCAGGATGGAGGCACTGAAGCAGGAAGAAAAAAGTAAAGGGCCATTTCCATGTCAGGAGAAGGACGTGACGCTTTGTTAAGGCAGGCAGAAGGAGGGGGTTAGTTAAGCCTTGTTGCAGGGAGGCTGTAGTGAGACTCCCCCTCCTGTGCTGGGCTTGTGCCCATGGTCCTGGAGGCTCCCAGGCTGAGAAGGAGCAGAGGTTGGAGGATTTCTTCAGCCAGAGCTGCTCTGGGACCAACTGGACCACGTCGGTGCTTCCCTTAACCCCACCCTTGTCCTTTCCTTCATCCCCTGAAAGTTCCTCCTGGGTGCAAAACCAGGGTGCAGCTTCTCACTGCAACCACCTCTAGCAAACTGGAGGTGATGGTGGCCAGGGGTGGGGGTGGGGTGGTGGAGAATGGGATCTTTTAATGTCTTTTCTAAAAAGACAAACAGAGCCGGCTTTTGGGACAGTCCTCACTTTATCCACATACCCCCATTCAACCCGCCCCAGTGCAACCTGCACCCCCTGCAACTCCCTTTCCCCCATGCAACCCATTCCCCCCCTCCCCGAGCCCCGCAAGACTTCACTGCTCTATGGGGCCAGCCAGGAGCACGCAGGACCCCCAGAATAACCCCCGATCTGCTGCAATCTCAGCTTGGCCACATCCCTGCCTGGCAGCGGTCCAGTGCCCCGGCGTATGTCCCCCTCCCCGACCCGTGTGCCCCCCACACCCCGTACCTGCGGGGCTGGGTCGCTGCTTTGCTCGGCTTCCCTGTTCACCTCCCGGTCCCGCGGAGTTCGTATATAAGGGGCCGGGGAGAAACTTCTGGAAAGTTGGGAAAAAGCCTCTCAAAAAAAAAGCCTGGGGAGGGAGAGGAAGGGGGAGGAGAGGAGAG
>JANHGL010009992.1:0-15435 GCA_024611195.1 Ceyx melanurus | reverse complement strand
AAACCAAAATAAACAAAATAAAAAAAAAAACCCAAACCAAACAAAAAACCAACCCAAGAAAAAAAAAAAAACAAAGCCAACATTGTTTTGATGCAGCTTCAAACAAAGTACTGTGCTTCTTGCACTATTTTAACACACCTGAACAAGCAAAGTAACTACCCATGTTTTGGGATTCATGTTTACATTTGCTCAGGTCTTTTAGACTTCACAACGCTGCTATCCAGTGTTGCCATGAAAATACAGATTGTAGGATCTAGGTAGCACAGGCTACTTCCAAGACCAATACTAAGTAGAAATGAACATGTAGCAGCATGTGACGCTACATTTCTGACCTCGTACAGGAAGAGTGAAAACACAGAAAAAGTCAACTTATAGTTTATAGAAGGAACTAATTATCTGCAGAAGCTGATTTTTGGTTGTATATTATTTTACACCACGTGATTTTCCACACCTGCTAATTTAAAGCAGACATACTCACTGCTTTCTTTGCCCTGTTTCTCCTCCATTATCCCCATATACTATACACCAAGCATTATGAATATAAGCCAAAATATCCCAGAAAAATCAAAGTTAGTGTAATGCACTGGTGTGAAGTGTGAAACAAGAAAAGTATCTCAATCTTCATCAAAGTTCTGTTGTAGAAGAAAGTTGGCAGCCAAGTTTTCATTCTTCTCACAAGCAAAATATGCCTGGATCACAAGTCCTTCAGGAAATCCTAAAGCTTTTAACTGAAGAAAAAAGAAACACATTTAGAAAATACATTTTTTTAATATTAAGCTTCTTTGTAAGTCTAGTATCTCAGAATGCCACTTAAGCAATTACTGCCATCTTGAAATAAACCTTGCTGCCTAAGCTCAATACAACCCTAGGTGAGCAAAGACTCAGAAGGAGTTACCTCTGTCTTTAGTAAACAGAATTTTCACTTGAAAAAATGACTTGCATTACTCTATTGAAACACCATAAACATGTTACTTGCAGTGCCACAGTAAGCCATTAAAATAGACTTCAGTCACAGTAATGTCAGGAAGTCATTTTGCAATCTCATTGATGAAGAAAAAAAACCACCCCAAAACAGTCAAAGAATTCCCATTTTAAACAAATCTCGGGATTTTTAACAGAAGCTGCCTGGAATAGAAGCTCCCTGCCCGTGATCACTAGGAATTAGCACAACACACCACAGTAAGACACACTTTCCATTGTTGCAGCTGGATAAAGAGTGGCCACACAGTGCAGCCACAAGAAGTTGGAAGCAATCTGTTTTCAGAAGCCAAGGAAGTAATCAATATATGGGACAGGGACACTGTGTCAACAGAGGATGAGAATACTACATAAGGGCTCATTACTGTGCCAAGGGATACGAGTTTAGCAATTAAGACATTCAGCAAACCAATCTTTCAGTCTCAGGCAAGCAGATAAAACCATTTGGATATTTTCTTAAGACTCTCACAGCTCCTGCAAGATGTTTTACATACAGGGCAGGTCGAGTCTCTGTGACACACTATGTCCCATTATCCCCTTCAAGGTGTGTGCATCATGGAAAGGGGAGGAAGCACACGGGTGTCTGTTGGATTTTGAGTTGCCCATAGAGGTAATGCTCTACTGAAGAAAAAAGGTTTAGAAAGGGAATGCAGACTGGAGACAGGGATCTGTGGAGCACACAGACAAACAGTTCTGTTGGACTCATTTTATTCTCGAGATCTAGAGAATTGACATCTGTATTAAAATTGCTCTTTTCTGATGATCCTCATCATCTTTGCTTTGCCAGTTGAAAATACCATCTTTGATATAGAAAAACCCACCACAGTATGACACGTCTGCCATTTGACCCAAGATTAAAAAAAGGAATCTTGGGGGCACTGTCATCTAAGCAAATCCGTATTTAGTCAGTGTTACACCCACTATTAATGAACATGTCACCTCCAAGTATATTTTTATAGGTATGTTTACTCACATTTTTAGAAAGCTACACTTAACTAATTCTCATGGATAAACAAGTAACTGGGTTATTAGAGACTGAAACCAATCTACTCAAACAAGAGAGTTCTTCTACCCAAGTTATTTGCCAACAGCGCTCATGCAGAAACACCTTTGTACCTGAAAACCTATCACAGAACAATCTAGAGCAGTACTGTCCAGGGCTTTTGCAAGAGGAATTACAGCCTGAATTCTCATTCCTGAGAAAAAAAACATTCAATCATAAATTATTAGACAGCCTCTGATCACTTGAAAGGCTCTGCATCTTCTCAGTAAGACACTGAAGATTTTAGATTCACAGAATATAAAAATATCAATAATGATGCAGAACTACCAACCATAAACAAACATTAAGTTTAAACTAAGCTATGTCTCAAGCATGCACAGAGACAACAACCTACTGCAACAGCCTAGCAACATTTCAAAGAAAACTCACCCTTTCTATAGCTTCTTTTTCCTGAGGTGTTACTTGAATGTAGTTCATATGACCATTTCCAGCTTCAACTGCTCCTCCAGTGTTGGTGCCTTCATCAGTGACACTTAAACCTTGATGCGGTTCCAGAACTGGCTCATTCAGCATATGAATAAAATGTTCCTGGTGTTGGCTTATTTGCTGTGATGCATGGGAGAATCAAGCAATAAATACATTGAAATACAGCATGTTAAAGCATGCCAACAGGCAAGTATTTACTTTTAGCAAATAAGCAGTCAGAAGAATGCAGAGAAAGTATATAGAAAAAAAATAATTAAATCTAACCATAAGAAATGTAACTGCATGTTTCAGTTCAGCTGTAGTGACCCTTTCCTCTTCCTGGTGCCCTTTGTATCTCTTATGAAGACACTCAAGATTCATTTCTAATGTAATAGAGAACATGTTCTGTACAGCAACAGCTGCTGAAAAGCCAACAACAGTGTTGCAACAGCTATCAACCCAACATACATCAACATATCCCTTCCTTGTAAAGCTAAACCAAAAAATGAGCAGCATTGTGTGGTTGTTTTAAGAGTTACCTGCAGTAGCTGAGGGTTCTCCCGTCCAATCTGCTGTAGCAAGGCTGGTAACAGGGAAGGATTTTGCTGAATAATTTGTCTCATCTGCTGGAACTGAGGCTGATTTCGTAAAAACTCAAGTGGATGTCCTGAAAAAAATTCAGCGAGGTAACATTTTTATTTAAAAGTTACTCAGATTCTTAACAAAACACACACCTACACTATAACTGTAGGCATGAACAGGACATGAAAGTAGAAATACACTCACTCACTGAAGAAACAACCTGCTTCCTGTCACTATCTTCTTATAAGTTTAAGCCAGAAGTTTCTACACTAAATCTAAACAATGCATTTTCTTGTCTCAGCATTCTCCAAGATCCAACAACCTTCTGTCCTTGATCTCCAGCACTTCTCTTTGTCTCATCACTGAGTATACCTTTGGAGACACTTAGCTGGCCTTCTGTCTCATCTTTATGCCTACACAGAGTTCTCTACCTCCTGCAATAGGTCAGTTCTGTCCTTCAAGTCACTCCTGCCTTCCCTACAGTGTAAGGTACTGCCTTGAGGGCAGCAGTGCCTGAAGGGCTCTGAAATATGCCATTCTCCTCCCCCATTCTCTATGTCATAGGTGCCTGTCACTAGTATGTTTAACACTCTGGCCTTTATCAAGTCTTACATGCTCTCTGCCACAGCAGACAGACCTGTCCTGCTCTTTGATTATGCTCCTTTCATGGATTTATTTCCTTTTAAGAAAGATTTCTCTTCAGCAGGTACCAACAACTCTGTCCATGTGCTGTGCTGCTGAGGAATCCCAGGTCCTGGACAAGGTCTCTCAAGTGCTACACCTCATGATCTTATTGCAGGTTTCTCCCTTGATATACCAATTTATAAGCAGTAAATGTGTTAGTCACAGTTAACAGTGAACAGTTAAAGCCACAGAAGTAGGAAGCCAGAGTCTGAGGGAAAACACAACCCCCTCCACATCTGTGGTCTTACATTTAAACCCAGAACACTGATTCAAAGGAATTGTCCAAGTTCACCATATTTTTATAAACTTTATTCCAAATATATCTACATACAACAAGTCACCTGCTCCTGGCAAGTACCACCCTTGCAATTTCCATCTTACAGATCTTAGCCAATTCACTTTGATCAGTTCTCAAGTGTGAGATCAAGACTCACTAAAACAGAGAATGCTTCAGTGAGTGTGGTTATCTCATCCTCTCAAACACAACCTTTCTTACCTCCTCCAGAGCTACTAGCAGTCGTAGATATTGTTGCAACTGATGTTGCCACAGATGCAGACCCAGAAGCTCCAGTACTTGCTGCTTGAGGGAGTTCAGCCACAGACTGATTATCTCCAGGTATACCCTAAAGTCACAGTTCACATGATTACCTACAAAACGCTAAACATTGGTTTAGTGCATGCACTATTTTTCTCAGAATGAAGTGAAAAACCCATTTTCACTGCAAATACAGAACAAGATGCTGAGACAGGTATGCATTTACAACTGGAAGAGACTACTTTCAGGAGAGCAATTTAGTTTTTGACAAGAAAAATACAAGGTTTGTATAGTGAGGTAGTAAAGCATTCATTGCATCAGTTTAAAATCCAGTTTACTCCATAAATATTTGTTTTGAATCCTGAATCCTGAATACTTGATACAAGTGAAAAAAGTTAACATATTTTAACAGTATATTTCATTTGTTATGCTAATGAAGTTATATTACTGTTACAAAACTGTAGTGCACAGAGCTAACGCTGGTATTATAAATACCATACAATCTGGCAAGAAATTAGGAAGGGATGTAAGAACAAATCTCTTTGGACATCTTTCCGCAGTAGAGGATACAGTAAGTGACAGTAGTCAGGCTGTTAAGTGTGAACAAGCAAGCCTCTATGTTACCAAATTTCAGCAGTTAAGCAGTTAACTTGCATTTTGTTTATTTTCCATTTGCAAACAACTTTTCATAGGAACTAATTGCTCAGGGGGATGGATCTAACAAATCTGAAAAATTACAGTAAATTAGAATGTGGGTTATACAATAGAAATGGATCTTGCTCTATTACTTTTTTCCTGCATGGACTCCTTCAAACTTCCCACCCTAAACATGCTCTTCCCACCATCACTAAACACCTGCACCAAGTTAATCCCTTTCATCCTCCTCCCTGAAGCCTAGAAACTTAAGACAGCTTATCATGGGACAGACACCAATAAAGACTCCTATATATCTACACAGCCTGGAGGTGCAGCCAAGGGGAACTTGCCTGACAGGAATCCAAGAGGCAGACTGCACAGTAAGCCCTCTGACAGACACAGAGCAAGAGCTGGGCGAGCTTTGTTGAACACAGCCCCAAAGAGACAAGACTATAAAAGATCTTCTACCTCACAAGACTCAGTTCCTAGGGCATTCAAAAAATCTTGTTTTCTACAGTCTTACAGCATATTCAATCCAGGTAAGTCAGAGAAGGAAGAAGCACTGGTGTAACTGAATGCATTTTACCTGTTTCAAATGAAGGAGGCATCATTCAGATTGGGAGACACAAAACATAAGGAACAGGGTGGGAGGAAATAGTAATAAAATTTATGTAACCACCAATGAAAAGCTTTGACAAATCTACCACAGAAATCACTGGCTGGTAATGAAGATTGAAAGTCCTACTGTAGCATGTTTTTCATATGATGCTTTCATCACTATAGCTGAATAAAAGGACAAATACACAGCTAACAAAGGCTGCATCTAGAAAGGGAGAACTGGACAGTGTTCCAGGCAAAACTCTGCCTTACTTGTGAGATAAGAAGCACATCAAGGCATTTATCACCTAGTCGTAACATCCATTTACCCACTCAGAGGGATAAATGCAAGTTTTCCCTGTCACGCACTCCATTACTATTATATGGCCTGGTCGGCTTGCTACACATCCCACCCTCCAGAGGCAGAAGCAAATTCCATTCATGACATAATTCTGTGGTAACTCTCACTTATCAGTGCCTTATAGATCTGTCATTCTGGGAATCTAACTATATTGTAGTGACTTGGGTTACATTATAGTTGGGAAATTACTGGTTGACTGCACCAATTCACAGTCATACTGTGTCACTGCAATCTGAGCCCATACCAAGCAGCATGTTAGTTGTTAATGGAAGCACTATGGGAACTACTCCAACTAAATTTACTTAAGATGGTGGACAAGAAAGCAAATAATTTCTTATTTCTTACATACAAGTTTGAAGTACCTCTCTCCAAGTGAGAGAGTGTACAAGACCGTGTACAATTGGAATCAGACAAGTCTAGTGGGGGGTGACGCATCTTGTTCAAACAGCTATTCAACAGAATAATGCATATACTTATTTTTTAATGTAAACATTGCTTGGGCAGCAGAGAGGCCATTTTAGCTTTATGGTGGATTAAACAATAATTTGCTGTTACTTGAGCAGTGTTCTCCACAGGGAACATAGGTCCAGTCCAAGGAACATGCAGACACAGAAAAGTTCCAGTTGGAAGGGACCTGCCATGGTGATCTACTCCAGATGCCTGACCTCTCCAGGGATCACCAAGATTAAAGCCCATTATTAAGGCATTGTCCAGATGCCTTTGAAACAGGCCTGAGATATCAACTATCTCTCTTGGAATTCTGTTTCAGTGTTTGACCAACCTCTTGGTAAAGAAATACTTCCTAAAACTTTATTTCCAAATTCAGAGGCTGCAACCAACGGTCTCATTGTTGGAAGAAAGATGGGAATCCTTCCTAATTACTACTTAGAAAGTCAAGAAGATATCTGAATCTAAATGCCTCTGAAGATGCGTTGGGGCAATGACTAAAGCTCAGGGACACAGGATCACAGGATCACATCTAGAACCTCAGCCATGAAGCCATGAAAGCAGTCTGTCTGAACCATGGACGAGTAGAATCCTCAGGGCTCATTTATGGAATTATACACATTAAGCATAGATAATCTATGGACATTCTCTGTCCAATACGTTATAGATACCTTTGGTGAACTGATTCTTTAATCTGGGACACTGGCATTCATTGCGGCTCTCACTCCAATTCTACCCTGCAGATTACACAAGATTACCCACCTCCAAACCATCAATGGTGTTAAATAGAGGGTCAAAGAACAGTGTCATCAGTGGGCCAGCATTAACCACAGAGAAGCTTCTCTGGTGCAGTAGGATTGTAATGAAGATGTTTAGAAAGACCATTTACAGCAATAGGATTCCTCCAGAAGGACAATAAAAGCCTGCCAGCTACTATGATCTCTGAAGAGCAAGACTGTTCCTGATGGAAAAATAAGTAGGGAGGAAGATGACAATGAAAAAATAAAATATATTCTCAAAAAATAATAAAGTGAAACCAAAAGTGACCTTTTCAATCACAGAACCTACTGAAGGAGTAGAAATGAACTACTCAGGACAGTCAAGACTTCATCTATATAGCAGATGTGCCACATGTTGAACTCTATTACAGAGATGCTGTTTCTGTTCAGGACTTCCTAGCAGAAATAAGGCAGACCAGGGAAATACAAGAGTGAGTGTCCAAGCACTACACACTGTACGTGACTGGAACGTGCACAGCAAGCCCAGTGCTCACAGGGGGCACTGGATTTATGGTGTGTATATATATATATATGTGCACAGACTAAAGGAACAGTAATATCAACTTTAAGGCATGAAAAAAGTGAGATTCCAGAGCTGTGGCAGAGAGATGTGAGCTACTGCACTAATCCTTAGGGCAAGACAGTATTTATCACCCTTCACTAGATGAGAACATTCATGGATTCAAAGCATTTGTTGTCCAAAACCTGCAGGTTAAAATCCTTGGGTTCACTAAGCTAAGTGGTAAGCATGCCAGTAGGCATAAACTACTGCAGAAAAATTTTACTAACAGAAGTAAGGTTTTCAAGTAAGATGCCACTTTTCTTGTCAATCTATCAGAAATTCCATCTGTATATATCTTGCAAAGATTGGTTCAAGACATTTATAAACTTCAGAGCTGGAACAAGAGAAAAAAAAAAATCAATCACATCAGAGAAAACTGCCAGGTGAAAACAAACACATGAGAAATACTGACTAAGCAACAAGATCCCAGACAGGTTCTTTGTTGGTTACAATTAAAATTGTCAGATCTTGTTGGTTACAATTAAGATGTCAGATTAAGAAAAAGAGCCCCTAAAAGAACTCACAGGATTTGTATTGAAGCGTAGCTACTAATCTCAGACCAATGAAGTTCATTTCACACTTCAAGTTATACTTATCAAATGAGATTTTTTTTTTCCTTCTCCAAAACACTGCTTAAATTAAACCAGTAAATTAAGCACACTTCAAGAGACATTCAGTAGTAAGAGCAATGAACTGGAAGCTAAAAAAAGGCCTTTGTGACGTTACAGATGCTATCACAAAAATACTAAGATGTGACAAAATAATTAATAATTCCTTCAGCCAGCCACTGGCAGTTAAAGTATCACTCTTAAGTGGACACACGTTACAGACATATCCTTACAATTCAAAGGATAAAAGCAAAGAAGCAAAAATGGGATGGTTTCATTATTTCCTGTAACACACTATGATTCTCAAAATCAGTATTTCAGTCTTCCAGATGCTCTGCTTCAAAATGCTGTTCCTGTATGAACATTCCTCTCATTGATTGGGTAATATTCAAAATAACAAGCAGATTGCAGTTATTATTTTTCTTTGAGGAATACAAAGAAAGAGAGAGAACAGGGTGTAGGTAGCTGCTCACCATCAGGAGGTATTCCACTGCTCTGTCAGGGTTGTTGAAGCTGGCCCTCAGCGCTGCAATCACTTGCTCTCGTTCATAGCCGATTGACATGATTTCAGTCACCATATTCTCATAGGATTGACCTGTCACTAGAAGTAACATGACCAACATTTTCAGGGAATAAGGCAAAAAAAAAAAAAGAAAAAGGCACAAAAAAAAAATGTTTTAATGCACAAGCTTCATTTCTACTCAAGTTTGAGTTGTTTCTTGAGAGGAACATCCCATATTAAACTGGACATGGTTCTGATGCTTGGACTCCAAACAACACTCTGGTGGTTTCATTAAGCAGATGATTGGAACAGAGTGCAATGAACACAATGCAAACTTCTGTTGAAAGATGCTGTACTTGTGATGCTTCTGTACTCAACTCCCCTCTGCATGCTTTCACTTAAGGTCAAGGTTATCCTCACAACTAATAATTAATTCCTACTGTAATCAAGAGAAGTTTCCTGCAGGGTAAATTTGGAAATGGAACATTCTAGGTAGAAACCTGCCTGTCAAACTGTTAGCCACTGAGGCTAATTGTTAGCCGTTTTTTCCCTAAATAAAGACTTTACATTATGCTGTGGTTAGACAATGACAAATAGAGATGACTAAATTACACCTGTATGTTGCTATAAGCTGGTGATGATGATCCAAGTAATTTAATCAATATAATGTACACCAACTCAAGTGAGGCAGAAGGTTTTAAAGTTATTTCTAGAAAAGTCACTCAAAACCTCAATAAAGGTCCAGGAGAACAAGTTCTCATTTAATTAACATGCATTGCATCACATCAAATCCCCCAAAAGGGGATCTACAGCATAAATAGACTACAACAGGCCCACATCTGTATCCATCAAGGATGATCGACTATCACTATGCTAATGATATTGTAGGGAAAATTATTGTGTCTTTTCATAATACATTTTGTTTTGCTTCCTTAGAAGCTCACAGCAGGTTTGGCAATTCCAAAAGTAGTTATTCTATTATAAATTATAATTGAGGAACACCTTAAAGGTTTCCTTCCCATGCAAAAACAGGGAAAAAAAAACCCCAAAACAAAACATTAAAAAAATTAAAATAAAAAATTAAACCAATGCATTAAAATACCACCTTCCTTCCTTGGATAAAGGTATTTCCTGATCTCAGTGGAATTCTGCTACTGACTCTGTAACATTAGCAAGTTAGTGTTAGGTTAAATTATTAAGTCACCATACAAACCAACACATAAAAAAGTAGAGGAAACAAATAGTGCTGGAGCTACTCTGCTAAGCCACAATTAAAAGAATCAAAAAAATACCAAGTTTTATTCCCTCAGGAAGAAGGTGTTTAACTCAAGCCAACATTAATACAACTACATTGCTTGATTATATTAAAGAATACTTCCAAATAACCAGTATGTATGACTTGAGGGCAATATATTCAAGAATAATAAAACAATCCTAGCCCAAGGATACTTGTGCATTACCCATAAAGAGAAATAATGCATTTACAGCTTTTGATCTAACTTGGTTATTTATTTTTCAGAACTCAGAACAGTAGTGCCAACCTGAGTGTAAGGGATGGTATGTTAATGTCTTCAATAGAACTACAAGAGCAATAATTTCACAGTTACCTTTCTTTTTCCCCCAAGATATTAAATAATTAATAATAACAGTAATAATAAACTTCACTGTAAAGATACATAGTTCTGTACCCATCTTCAGAGAAGCAAAAAAGCCAAGTCAACAATTATCCCAACATGGTGATTTTGCTAAACTTACTGCTCATGTTCCTTCTTACACAGCACTAGATTATCCTCACTATTGCAGCAGAAAGAACACCTCAATCTAATATTTAAACATTTCTGTAGTGCTCTTTCCATCTGAGCTATGTAGAGACTTGAAGAATATGAGATTTAACAGGGAAAAAAAAAAGCAAGGTCAACTTGTTCTGGACAGGCTGTTATATAACTCACAATTAAAAGCCAAAGGAGAAAACAGAATTACTCTGAATTTAGGCACATGTACTCCATATACAGACAACTTACAGAATTTGTAAGAAGACCAGGTCTTCCTGAATAATAATTCAGGAACTATACACCAGCAATGTCATGGTATGGACAGGGTCATGCCTATCGCTAAATAGTGCCACTGGGAACGGCTGTGAGTTTAATGCTGAAATTATTCTGCTTTTTGTCTTTCAAATAAAACTGGACTAACTTTCAAATCCACTTCACCACATTCCAAATAACTCATGTCCCATAGTTTAGGCTTCTCCAGTGAAATATATGGTTTTATATGGTTTCTGCAAGGAACTGCAAGAGACACAGATCTTCAAGCAGCACACAAAGCCATCCATTTCCAGTCAGTGTATCCAACTGAAACAAAAAGTAAACTGATAGAAACTAATCCCTGTTTTTAATGTCAATAATCTTTTGACAATATAAATGAGAAGACATAGTAAGAACAAGCCTAGGATCATAGTTAAGATGTAATAACATACTACATGAATTTTGTGCAAGGAAATGACTTTCAAGGCATTTTCTAAGGAAAAAGAGATCATGTCTATTGCCCTTCAAATTTTTTTCCATGTAACCCTTGCAGCATGATTACTAGGAAATTACATACTATGAATGTTATTTTCAACCTGCTAGGGACAGGTGGGTTTTCTGTGTCATATCAAACAACTTCCATTAAAGGCACAACAAAGCCATACTTTCCTGATACACTGAAAGGAGGTTTTTTTGTTGGGTTTGTTGTTTTTTTTTCTCAATACTGGAGATAATTGATTCAAGATCACCAGCTTATTTAAATTTCTTGGTCATCAGTGCTAACATGAGTATTTGTGATGACCATATCTTAGCCATTAAGGTATAATGAATGATTAATGAAGTTTGCAGCAATTTGGTAGCAGAAGCAGCCACTTTAAAAATGCAATAGGACTTGACTGATCACCTGTTGTGGTGTCTGTCAGCTGTTTCAGCTCACACATTTCTTCAGCCTGAAACAGTGTGTCCAAAAACAGACTAAACCTGGTGGCTTCCATCACTACATAGAAAATATTGCTACTGCTGCTGCATCACCTCTGGTGGCTTAATCACAACACCTGCCTCACGTATATCCACACATCCCTAAGCAAAAAAAAAAAAAAAAAAATCAAAAAAAATTCTAAGAAATTGTCAAGGAAAACTGAACTGACTGTAAGCATATGGAGGCATGCATCCCTCAAACCAGACAACAGCAGACTTGGTGAATTTATCCAACCTGAATGTGTCAAAAGACAGCACTGTCAGAGCTGGAACAAGTGAATAATCAAAGGCAGCCATTTACCAGACTTGCATGCTGGGAAGCAAAGGTGAAAAGAAAAATATATACATATTTAGGTTCAGTCTTCTATTCAAGCCACTTCAGAATGATTATTTAGAAGATAAATTAAGGAAAAAAAAAAAGCAGGTATGACAAGGATCTTCATTTTACACCATAAAAACATATGAAGTGAAATAATCTTGAGTAAGAAGTTCTTGATGCTGGTTCTAAGATACCAACTTCAGGTCTCAGAGGAGGGTACTTTTGATTATAACTTTAATAATGATAGATAGAGAAGAGAATGTCAACATCTGCTACTCCATCATTTGCTACTGCTGCACCAAAATAATGTCTACATTAAAAAAACACTCCACTTACCAAGTGCACTTATAGCATCCTCAAAAAGATTTGATCGAGATGTATCACCTGTTGTACTGTAAGATGAAGACAAGTGCAATGGTAATTACAAAACTTTGGAAAACTTCCTGTTTTTTCAAAGAAAGCAGCAGCACCTGTAATTCTTGACAGCCCCTTTTTGTTCCTGAAAAGCCAGCCAAGCTTTCCAAAAAGCTCTTGTGGTCTTAGAGTGAGATCAGATTTTACAAGCTTAAAATACTACCATTTTTCACACAAGGCCAACCTTCCCCCTTACCCCCCAACAGTTTGGCTTTGGCCATCTTGGTTTCTGGGATTAGCCATCTGCTTGGCAGAGGATTTCAAGGGTGGGAGAACCAAGTGGGTTTTCCAAAGCACACAGTAGTCTCCCTGCTTCCCCACAGTCACCAGTTTGATTTCCACGAAGGCCCCAGGAGGTGAGTGGCAAGCACTTAGAAACTCAGAATCTTGTTTTCATGGGGATATAAAGTGCTAACATTTGCAGTTCCTCTATCTCAAGTTATCAGAACTGTTAAACTGCAGGATTAAAGGCTCACCCCCACAAACACCAGGAACACAAAGAAACCCCAGGCAACTTTGTCAGAGCTTTTCTGGCTCCTCCTAGGGCTGCAACTGAAAGCCCCAGCCCCCTGGTCTCAGGGTGACACCCCTGATGGGTTAATTGGGAAAGGGTCTTCAGGTGTCCTTACAGATCCAGGACATCACTGCCTACAGGGTGGAGCAATACACCATGGGGTGCGAGGAAAAATAATTTGGGGATTGTGCAAGCCTTATTATGGGATAGGGAAAGGACCAAAGGCAGGGGAATGGAAGCATCAAGACACCCTGCAGATGAAAAGCATGGGCAAAGAGACTGAAAGTGGGGGCAAAAGGGACAGTCACGTGAAATCACCACTTAGCTGGCCATGCCCTGATCACCAGCCAATCCTGCCTTATTATATTCCATTTCTATTTTTCATGCTGGGAAGTCTCCCTGTTCTACATGTGTATGTGTGCATGGAAGTCTAAATGCTCACAGCCGGAGAGGGAACCATGTAGTGCAGGAATCCACACATCTGTGCCAGCAACTGCAGAGGGGGCCAGGGTGATCCATGGGCCTGGGGCTTTGGCAGTTGACAAGAGCAGAGTGAATGCATATTCTGTGTGGATCCATGGGCTGGTGTGTGTGTAATCACTAGCAAGCATCAAGCTTGTCTACAGGGAGTAGGGTAGGACGGTTGAGAGATGTATATTGAATAGTTACAAGGCAAGTAACAGCTGCTGCCCAGACTGGAGGGTCTGAGAGAGGAACTGCTGGAAAGATTGTAACATCTGGGGATCAGCTCCTGGTAAAGTCTCAGGCCTCAACCAGCTAGCAGAGAGACCTGTTTGTGTGTTCATAAATGAGGCATCTGGCAGACCAGGGTATCTATGGACTAGTCACAGATTCAGTGCATGTCCAGAGCTAGGTCCTGGATGGATGCTCTGTGTGTGGGAATATGACCACCAGCAACTGCAGCAAGACTGCAGAGCTCAGGCAGTCACATGCCCAGGCATAAAAAAAAACTTGGGAGCCTAGGAAATGTAGGGGCTATCAGAATAGACTGAGGTCAGCTACTCAAGTGATCCATGTGTGTGTATATACATACATACATACACACATACACACACACACACACACACACACACACACACTTAGTGTGTATGTACTGTGAATCCATGTTAAATCTTGACAGTGGATAGACCTGGAGACATGGAGCTGCAGCAGCCTTGTATGTATCAGGCTGCCACTGGGAGCCTGCACTCCTAACAACAAGTGCATGACATCCAACAAGAATGCTTCACCAGGATGACTTAGAGCTGACACCATCTTGTCTTGCCACAGCTCAATAGATCTCCACCAGCCTGAGCAATTTACCTCTAAAATCAGACACAAGTAGGACTCGCTGAAGTCGAGGCAGGTGGCAGCTACAGTGCATTTGTTCAATTATTCTCTTGCTTCACCTTTATAAATGAACCTGCAGGACAAACTGAGCAGCAAATATCCCACCCATTAACATTACAAAAAGTTTTTTGGCTGACAAATGAAACTTCATTTGTATTATGTTTTAAAAAGGTATCCATTTCTCAGAATTGCAAAATTAAATCAGCATTTAGGTTACTCAGTGAAAGAAATCTGTGATGACATTTTCAAGATATTAGGCAGTTGCAAGTTTTTTTTCCTCATGAAGGTATCAGGCAATTGCAAGTTGTTTATCATCAAATCAGTATTTGATGGTGTTTAAACACCACTTCAAAAATCAAATGTCTCGTGCACCAGTATTAACAAAAATAATACAGAAATTGATAATAAATGTATGAAAAAAATTAAGACTTGATGCTATGCAGCACTTCAAGGTCCATTGGACTACAGTTAAAGATGTGTAAGTATTGCATGAGCTAAAAATGTTAAGTGTTTTAAAAAAAAGGCCACAGTATACAACAGTGATGAAACCTCAAACTTCAGTTTGATTTTCTTAAATGTGGAGAATTGAGGTTAAAAGCTACCTCACCACCCACAGCTATCTGCAGATGGGCCAAGAAGCATTCAGAACAAAAAAAGCCTGCAGCTTTAAGACATGATACAATTAAAAGCAATTACATATCCTACATTTTTTAAGAAAAAGCTCTTTCCAAAAATTAAGATACTCTCACAGCAACAAAAAAAACTTCTGGAACAAATCTAAACAACATGATTCAAAACACAGTCCAAGGTCTGTGAACAGAAGATGGTTCTCTGAAGTCTTTAAGGGCTTTGATGAAAATCCTCAGGAGGTGAATAACCTCAATCTGAAAATAAACTTCTGACACAGAACCTCTGAAATACTTAATGGGAGCACAAACATTGTGTCATTTCATGCTCCACTCCACAGGTTTAGTCCCAAGCAAAGAGGGACTGGTTGAGGATGTAAAGGTAAGATGCACCCTTGGCTGTAGTGACCATAAGATGGTAGAATTTAGAATTGCAGGCAGCAGACCCAGGACCACAAGCAGGATTGCTAC
>JANHGL010009991.1:6712-171411 GCA_024611195.1 Ceyx melanurus | reverse complement strand
TCCACTGTACAGTCCACCCATCAAATCCATATCTCTCCAACTTGGTGAGTAGGATGTTGTGGGGGACCGTGTCAAAAAGCTTGCATAAGTCCAGATAGATCACATCAACAGGTCGTCCTTTTTCCATGGATGTAGTCACCTTATCATAGAAAGCCACTAGATTCATCAGACAGGTCCTTAGCTTGTTCAAGAGGTTGTCCTGTGAAATATCTTAAAATCTCATCGAAATTAGAATAGCATGTCTACAGCTCCCTCTTCCTCTCACATAAAAGCAGGCTGTTGAATAGTTTGACAGAATTTGTTCTTAGTAAAGACATATTAGCTAATTTTATCACTCACAATTTTCTGTCTTCCTTGCTTTACTTCTGCTTTCCTTTTTTATGATGCTTTTGTTGGGTTTTTTTGCCAGTCTCCAATCCCATGCAGCTTCCAGTATCCCAGAGTGTCTCTGCCGGTCAACAGAAAGTTTTGAGTTAGCTCAATACCATGCAAACTTGCATAAATAACATTTTCTGTACAGCTTTTCCTTTTGGGCCAGACTTTACACATTGTATAGGAGGCAACAGAAGGCACATGATCTGGGGTACCTCCATTTCTATCAGCTGTGCCCCATGTTCCTTTTTCTGAGCTTTAATTAGTTCTGAGCAATAGTCCAGAGCCACCCTCTAAATTCTGGCAAATGCAAACACCACAGCCATGTCCAAAAATATGGAGGAGAATAGAGATTCTGAGACCTTCTCCATCTGTTTTCACTCACCCCAGCCCCTCTTAACCTTTCCCTCTACATTTACTGTGATAATAAGATCCTTCATTTCACCTGAGGACTATTTTATTTCATGTTTGAGCTACCGGAGCTGAAAGCAGGTAGTTTCTATGGCATGATTTGGAGTGATTCAGAACAGTTTGCATCCTCTGTCTGAATGTATTGTGCAGCAATGAGAAACTGAGTTTGTGCTGTTGTTAAACCCTGAAGCAGTTCTATCTGTAAACTAGAGCAGAAGACTATTCCCTTCATTTTCTTTCCTAGTCCAACAGGACACTCAATGAGTTCAAGATGTGTATACTCCAAGTCAGCAGGGACACCAGGATAATGGGAATTACCTAATTGACACATACCACCACCCACGCACTTCATAAAATCCAGTCTCAAATTGACCAGTATCACATTCAGAAGTAGGCTCTTCACAATGCAACTACATTTAAAATTACTCCAGGATTCTGGTCCAGTGTTCATAGATATGGGTCTAAATCTTGTGAGTTATTAAGTCCATATACCTACTAGCAGAGGAGACACTGAACTCTTTTACAGGCCTAAATTAAATGTGTATTTTGCCTGAGGAAAGACCAATGGGTCTTTCTTCATTATTTTGTGTTATTTGTTTTAACTAAAATTCTTTGAAGTGCTAATTATTCTCCTGCTGCAGTTTTTCTTGTTGGTATATGCAGAATGTACTGCTTGGTGATATTTCTATCTTATTTACTATTTTCTAGTGGTTGCTTTACTATGAGCAATTCGTTCCTTTGTTTGCTCTTCTACCTTCCTGTACCAACATTTGAGCTCAGAGTGGAAACTTCCACTTCTCTGCTGGAGAAAATCAGACAGTTGACAGAATTTTTGCCAAGGTATGCAAAATTTCTACAGGCACTTTTTCTGCCTCCTTTCCTGTAAGAGGCTACCTACTCAGTCCTAATACTTTCTGTCAAGATACAGTGGGTACTTGCAGCAAAGGTGCACTTTTTTAGACTTGGTTTGAGACCAACTTTCACAAAACCCTCCAAATTCTGTTAGCTGAGCTGCACACCAGAGCACAACATATTTCAGCAACTGTCTTTTATACACTTCATTAAGTGCAAAAGTAACAAGTATCTCAGTGTTCTCAATAATGAAAGGATTCTTTGAGAGTTAAATATTCCTGTAGTTGTTTTTAATCAAGCTTAATACATGTGCAATTTGTGGCAACAGCAGTCCCATAGACTAACAGCAACAACAGGTACAGCCAGAAACACTGACTTACATAGCATAACCATAACATCAGTTTTCTTTGCTTTTGACCTACTCAGAAGACCTGGTTAATCATTTTTTCTCTCATGGTCATTCAGTTGGAGTTCTCCCTGATGCCTTTTGGCAAGGATATCCACAGGTGGCATTTTGACATAGGTACTGAGGGAGAAGGTGTAACATATCACCTGGTTTCCTAATGCAATTTACCTCACTGTGGTACCCTGCTCTCATAGCTGCAGAAATGGACAATTCCATTTCACAGTTGGACAGTGCCATGTTAGCCACCTGCAGTTATTTTGGAGGGGGGTAACTTTTCAGTTAGATAATCAGATTTCAATAAAAAATGTGTAGCTATGGATATCTTGAAGCAAAGACACAGAGCAAGTGGGACAGCTTTATATATTTCTTTCAACTTCACTTCAAACAATAGGCTTGAGGTGTTATTTGTCTTGTTCATTTCAAAGGGTTGTTAACTAGATGCCCAGTGCTGATAAATGTCATCACGCTACGTCCTTTTTACAGTACGTTCCAGATCAAAACCCTGGAGTGCTGCACCTGTACCCTTCTTGTGTCACCTGCCTACAGAGCAATTACATCCTAGACACATTTTAGCCATGACAGAGCCAGGCAAACTCATCTTAAGCTGCCTGTCCCAGCTGAACTTGCTTCAGTCTTGACTTGGGAGCACTCAAAGCGCATGGTAAAAGTGAGTTAAGGAAGAGATGGGGAATCCTGGTAAACTCCAGCAAAGAGGAATACGAGCAGGAGGGTCCAGCAGTCTTTTCCAGTGGCATGACCCAGGCAGAGTGTTCACCTCTCAATGAGCTGCACTCAGCTGTGCAGCAGAATCAGCATTATACAGTAAAGCAAATTATATTTACAATCCATTCAGTGTCACAGCTGCTCTTGTAAATCTGGCTGCAAACATAATGGGCTGATAAATGTATTACAAAGACTATACAACAATGTAGATTGAAATGAATCATGATGGCCATGTAAATCAAATGCAAAATCCATTTTAATGCTCTGAACTGTATTCCCCCCCTCTTTATTTATTTTTTTTTTTCCCATTCCATCTGTACTTTAGGCTGTCTTCCTGCCTTGCCGGAGCAGTCTCCCAAACACAGGGCTGTCTTTTGTTATTAACTCACTAGTAGCAGTGAAACATTTTCATATTGCACCTTCCTTGGTGACAGATAGTTTAAAATGAGGGAACTCAAGTGTAGAATTTGTTGATCAGCTTAAAAATACATAAATACATAAATACATACATGCATAAATATTGTGTACATAATTTGTATATATTTTTAAAGTAAGAGGAAGAATAATCACTTTACCAGCTGTAAATCAGTAATGATCTGGACATAAACAGCTTTTAAAACTTAAAACAAATTAAACTCTGCAACTTTCAGTTTCTCTGGTCATGCCCTATCTCATCCATCACAATCATCCCTGCTCTCTGTCATCACTGTGTTCTCTCCCCAGACAGCTCCAGACCTGTCCACTCCCTCTCTCAACACACAGATGCTTTAGTAAATCTCATTTATTTTCACACACGTGGTAAACTTTTGCTTAGATTTAAAAAACAAAAAATTTTTTTTTAAAGTTCAGTAATCTGTTTTAACTCCTAAATTCCCTAAATGCAAGTAGTGAGAAAGACATGCTCTTAGTATAACCAGACAGTCCTGAGGGCCTAGACCCCCAGAATAGCCTTTAGCTCTTGGCTAAATTCCTTCTTATCTACTGCACTGTAAGAGAGAGGTTGAAGTGAATAGAAGTTTATCAGCTCAAATGCAATGTGGAGCAACAATGCCCCACTGTATTTTTTCCTTCTGATTTCCAACCCATTTGAGCAAAATCTAGCCTTCAAGCCTCACTGAGTTGGAGCCCTTCTTTTTTGTTCCTCAGCTCCAGCTTGAATGATCTCAGATTTTTTTCCCAGATCTTCAAACACATCCCCTGCCACTCCTTACTCTGCACAGAAAAAGGAAAGCTGGCAACTTCAAGAGCACTGGCCACTCCTCCCTGCTCAGAAGCCGCTGCACATCTCCGCTTTGATGTGGCTGACCTCCTCTGAACTGGAGAAGACTGTTGCTTCTCAACTCAGATTTCCCCTTGAGGCAATGAATTATCCTGACAACTGACTACTGACAGCGACACCTCCCCAAAGGGCTTCATCCTACTGTGGGAACCAACACTTCAATGGGAAGCTTGGATGTATAGCCTAGGCTGGAAGTGGGACACTTGGTGCTTAATTAATGTGTCTATTTTGCTGAGACACAACCACAGGTTGGAGGGTTTGAGCTGGAAGGTTGGAGGGTTTGGAGGGTTTGAAAGTGTTTTGCTGTGAGAGCTCAGCTGGTCTCATGACAAAATAGAAGCAAACTGTGAAATCTGGAAACATTCCCAGTTTTTCCCAGTTTCTAAATGGACTTTGAGATTAGTTTGATGATGTAACTTCAACATTAAGTTTCCATGGATCATTGGTTTGGGACTCCTTTTACTCTCTCTTTTGTGCCATCCTTCCCATGCACATCTCCACCTTCCACTTTCAGGAAATGAGTTTATGAAATTACTTTTCTTTATTACCAGACTCAGTCAGCAAAAACTTTGCAAAAATGAAGAATTTTTAAAATAAACAACGGTCTTAGAAATAACTAATTTATTTTAAAAATATATATATTTTTGTCCTGGGGAATAAAAAGTCGAACTGCTTAAGGAAAATCTGAAATATTACATTATTTCTGAAGTTTTACATGTTAAATCCACTCACATCCTGTCCCAGCTGCAAGCTTGCCCATGCACAACACAATAACACATTCAAAAGACAACTCACAATGTGTGATTTAAGGCTGCCCATTCTGTGGACTAGGGTTTTAGGTTAAGAGTATTTTTTTTTTCTGGTATATTTTACTAGAAACCATGTGACTGAAGAAACCCGCTTGGATTATTAAGTTTGGCCCATAATCACAAATTAGTCTGTATAGTGCACGTGGTTTAACAGATCAATCAATTTGTCACAGTCACAAAATATTTCCCTTGCAAAGAAAAAGTGAATTAAAAGGCATCACCAGTGACATTGAGCACCAATACATAAAACCAAAACGTCTCCCTATCTGCCATTGTGAGCAAAGCCATAGCTCCTGCTACCCCACATTTAGTGGTGAGCCTAACCCTGGGTGTGCGAAGTAGACCACAACATTTGAGAGTGGAAATATTTTGGAGTGCCATTAGGAACAGCCTATATATAAGGTGTACTGGGACTAATTAATCACCTTCATCCATTCTGTCATCAGTGAATGCAAAGAAACATAAAATAGGAGACTAGAGAAGCTAAATCTTCTGTTTGTATAAATCGATTTTGTTCAGATTTATGCTGATTTACATCAGTTAAACACATACTGAGTTTTGTATTGCATTCTAAACAATATTCACCCAAATTCAGGAAACTTGCTATGTTTTTAACAATACTTTTATTTTCCAGCAAACTAAAATGAGCTTGATGACTGTTCTATATATAAATTAATTAAAATTTTCTTTATATCTCAATTTTAAGAGTGTCTACTTCTTCAGTGTCAGTGATAGGCAGCAAGTGTTTGCAGCTGATGGTATCTGCTAGCCAGAGGATATGAATGTGCTAATGCTACTTCCAATATAAATAACAGTTGGGGCAACTTTTTGCAATGTAAATGGTTTGTTGGGTGAATTTTATGACACAGCTTGTGCCTTCACAAGCACTGGTCATTGTTTGCTTTTCTTTAAAATGAAGTCAAAGTATTTCACAGCCTCATTTGGCACCGAAATAAATTGAGTCCCTTTGTGTAAGGTCTAGGTGCAAGTGTGCACGTAGGCATTTGTGCTCAGGTTTTAAAGGGGATACAGTTCTAAAGAATTGAAAAGATATCAACTACATTCAGAAGATAACAACAGTTTTAAAGAATTGAGAAGATATCAAAGGACGTACAGGGTTTACTTAACTCTGCAAAGAAATTAGAAAAAAAAATATGCAGGACCTTTTTTTTTAATTTTCTCACCAATTTTTGAGACATGCACTGACATTGTATTTTCAGGCTCTTGATTGTGCCAAGGAAAAATGGTCATTTATAGCCTGAAAACTGGACTTCTTGTGTTTGGATGAATTTAAGACTATTGAGCTGCCCAAAATAACCTCAGAATCTTCAAGTCATAAAAATTGGATTTGACAATTTTTGTTTGTTTGTTTATCTGTAGTAACTTTAAAAGACATTAAAAAGCTGCCATTAACTAAAGTGAACTTCACATTTCCAGTCACTGAGCTCACTTGGAGATGAAAGGTTTCTGCTGGCCATTACTCAGCACTTTCCCTTCGCAGTGCCCTGTCCCACCACGGAGGTTATTAACTTTTTACAAGCACTGCTCACATCCTCCCTTTGATGGATGGTGCTAAACTTGTATTTAGACTGCAGGATTTCCCAGCAAGGCCGTGTTGTTATTGAGGGGGGAGGCAATTTTGACACAAGATGATTTTTCATATCAACCACTCAATTTTCACCATGAAAATGTGCATGGGGAATCTGCTTGAAGGATTTTTGCACCATACTACCCCGAGGATTTAATACAAGGTCATGGTCGCCCCGAAGGCAGAGTGCAGAGGTAGGTTTCAGACTAAGCCTCCCCTGCTTTTTGTGGTCGACTGCGAGGTGCGGGGGGGAGGCGGAATTTTACCTGTGACTTTCAATGCTGTTCTCTTACAGCAACTGCTGGGACACCAGGAACCCTGAGGTGGCCCATAGGAAGACTGAGAATGGAGAGGAAAGAGGCAGAGAGGGGAAAGAAAGCACCTTTTTGCCTCCCCGAAACCCTCATCCTCTTTCGAAGTGGAAAAAAAAATAAATTAAAAAGAAGGTGGAGAGGGAGGCTGGAGGGGAAGACATTTCCCTGCCACCTCATTAGTCTCTGAGCACTGTAAACTCCCAGTTGCGGCCAGCCTGGCTCCCCCGCCCTTCTCTCCCCTCTGGCCTCTGCACCGAAATTCTCACAACCTACTTCCCAGCTGGAAATGTAAATTAAGACACATTCAGGATTAAATAACCCCAAACAACTGAGTAAAAATGCACCATTCTCCTTTATGGATTATGTAGGAATAAAGGTTGTTGATCTTGTGTGATTGCTAGCTGAATTTTCATGACTCATGTACTTATTTTTCTGGCCAGAGAACTTACCGACATTTTTTTTTCCTCAATAAAAAAAGTTCACCCCAGATGTTCTTTAGACCCATCCCTATGCTGAATGAGTAAACACCAGAGACAAACAGGCTGTTCTGTCATCTTGCTCCTCTCCAGCATACCAACAATTTTATCACTTAGTTAAGAAAAGAAATGCATTTTCACTGCTACCAACTGTGTTTCCAGCTACAGATATTTAAACCGTCAGTCTTAAAATTAAATAAAAGTGTTTATGCATGAATAATATGGCTGTTTATGAGCACTGCGGTGTGATGCATGGATACAATAAAGCTCTTGTGCTGCCCAAGCCCTCAGCTCTGATGGGCATGTCTTCTGGCCCAGGAAATCAATGGCCCTTTCTAACAGCCGCCTGTCAGTATTTTTAAACCTCCTCTCCTAAAATAACATGTCAATGTTTGTCTATCTGAACTTACAGGAAGGCTGAATGAAAATTTGCAGGCACACCACTGCAAATGGATTTTGTCACGGTTTTTATGATGTCACAAGACTATTTATTGTGCTATGGTGAGAAAGCGAATGAGAATTGCGCTTCTTCCTGCAGTCCCCATCACTCCTGAAGGGAATTTTGAATTCTTTAACACCTCTTAAAGTGGGGAACTGAAATTGTGGACACCAAACTACTCCTCTTGAGGTGAAGGTGGATCCTTTCCGTCAGTCTGTGTTCAATGATGCTAGCAAATATATCCTGAAGTGAATCATAAAAAACCCCACACTGGCAATTTTAATTCCATTCCTGAGAGTAATGTGGCTACATTTGTTTAGCAGCTGAGTGTGGAACTGTGGTACTAGCTGGTATTTTATCTTGTGCTACTGGTAGTGGTACTTGTTTGAAGATGTTTGAGTGAGAGGGAAGAGTAAACTGTTCCAGTAGCACCAAAATCTTTAACTTAATCTTAAATCTGATTTCTCCCTTGGTCCCCAGCAGCCTCAGGTCCCAAGATGTTGGTATACTGAGGCCACTACATCTACAAGTTACAGGTATTTCAAACTTTTTTTTTTTTTCAATTAAGTACACAAACAATATTAAATCACTGCATGGTTAGTTAATATTATTATAGTGTCACTTTCATGTAGAACAATATCTGTTCCTTCCACCTTGGTCTTTGTTTAACAAGTAACTCAGAGAGCAAATCTTGAGTGTAAGAATTTTCTCATCTTACCATAACTTTTAAAAATTCTCAGCCTATCCTCCTTCCATAGTTACAGAGATGTATACCTTCTGGGAGTTAATATTCCATTCAGAAATAGATGCCTAATTTTACGCTGACACTGAGGCACAGGTGAACTTCTTTTCAGATACTAGAGTGCCCCAGGGCAAGATCTAATCATTTAAGTGAATGTTTATCATTATAGGCCATAGACCACATTTAAGCATGTACGCTTTGCATCACAATTGCCAGAGTGGTGTCCTCAGTGCACAACCACAGGAATGTTGTTTGCAGCACTGGGGTGGTTAACATGTATTTCTAGATGGTGGGGAGGGTTTTTAGGGTGCAAATCCCTCTGATATAGGTCTGGGGGACATATGAGAGGGAGAATCGTGCTGTCTTATACTGTCAGTGGGAAGCACCCTCTAGAGCAAACCCTCCTAGAACTGTAGCTGTTCTATATCTCAAGGGAATTGAGTGGCTTCGTGTGGTCTGAGAATTAATGCAAAAGCATTGCAGGTAGTGGCAGGAGGGAAGCTGAGGCAAGGGAGAGAGCAGGGGAAATAAAATAACTGGGAAGCCTGTTTGGAAATTGCTGTTTCAGTAGTGCCAAGATTTTAAACTTAATTTTAAGTCTGAATTCTCCTTCGGTCCCCAGCAGCCTGTGCAATGTGACCCATCCCATGGAAACCATGTACCTGAGTGTGTCTCCTAGCTAGCATGTGCTTAAATAACTTGCAGAGATAAAGGGCAGGGGAGAAGGACACTTTCTTGCACAATGGTATTTGTTAAACCTTGAAATAGAATGTGATAGCCCGGGGTTTTGTGGCGGGGTGTTAAAAGCTGTTCCTGGTATTGTTCTGGTTTCCTTCTGAGTTTACAGAGCCACCCTACTTCCTTCAGCACGGCAAGTCATGCAGATGGATCAGGGTGATAAGTAGCAAGAAATTACTTTACAATTTAACCACATATGGAAAACATGTTTTGGAAAATGTATCCATTTGTCTTCTTAAAGATGAATGTAGAGATTTTCTAGTCTGAGGCATATTTCTGAGTCTTTAGTTAATTTTGATAGTATAGATCTATGTCTTGATTCCATCAGAGTTAAATGGAATAATTTATTTATTTATTTATTTCAGTCAGGGAATAAATACCCCTTATCCCTGCTTGTTTCACATTTCTGCATCATCAATTCCCAGCAGACGTGGTAGGAAGGTGATTTTTTTGTTGTTGTACTCTTTTTGTCAGTACTTTATAACAATAGCAGACTGAGAAGTGAGGAATAATTCCTGTCCTAGACAGGATGAACCATATCTGTGCTCCGACATAAACATCAAGACCACCTTACTGCAGCCAGCTGTCACTGAATCACCTATTGCTCTTAAGTTACTGCTGAAGGATCCAAAGTCTGACAGAGGAAATCTCCACAGTTTGAAATAATCTTTTAACTTTTGAAGGCTGACAGAATTTAACTGGATGATCTCTATGTAGACTTCGGCTCTGACTCTATAGTTAATCTCTACATATAGAGCCATTAAATACTAGCTTACCTTTGGATAGAGATGCAAATTCTTTAAACATTAGTTTCCTAAAATGAGTGTTTATAAAGAGCATATTATTATAATCTAGTATCACAAAACTGCAATGGGTGGCAGCCTATTTCAAAGGTAAAATGAATACAAATATAGGCAAAATTATTATGATGAGACTTTTGTGCTACCAATGGAATGACCAGTTGTAAAGCAGTTGTGAAGTACTAAGAGTCAGATGCAAGCCACACACTTTCTTCAGTATCTATAATATGAGTGATCTTCTGCTGCTTTATCGAATCATTGCATAATACAAAAAAATCTTTTGGGAATAAAAGTTGGTTTCTTTTCCGACAGAAACTCTGGAGTGGGTTTCAGAGCACTAGAGAAAAAACATTGCTTTCTTGTTTGTGAAGTATTAGTGAGGGTAGAATTGTTGCCCAGGCATAATTGCATTAGAAATTTACACTGTTGCTTCATTTAATGAGATGCTGGTTCTTATAAAGTGGGGAGAATTCATCTTATTATTATTGAAGTCCAAATGGGCTTTTTGAGCAATTTTGGATGGCCACACTAGCAGGCAGCACAGTGTTGCACACAATTAGTCCATACAGACAAAATATGACCACAGGCCTCACATCATATCTTAATAAGCAAACTTATAATATCATATAATATCTTAACACATAATATTTTAATATAAAAAATGCCAGCTCTTCAAGGAGTTAATTAACAGGACACGCCGGGAAATGATCCTCAGGGACAAGGGAGAAGAGTAAAGATGGCAGATCTTTAAAGACACTTTTCATAGAACACTCGATCCCTAAGTGTAAGACATTTCTATGATTCTATAACGAAGTGTTGGGAATACCTATCTATGGCCTGCAGGATCCTTATTTTATAGGTACAAACTTTCTGGTCTGAGGATAGGCTTTTTGCGGGTTCTTCTACACTGAAACAAAGGATAGTTCATGTGTCTCTAAGGAAACAAATACCCTGAAGAGCATTCTGGATAAAGTGACTTTTCTATAGCATAATCAGTCTTGATAATTTATAGAACAGATTTAATTTAAATACACAATATAAGAGACTGTAAAGCAACTTTATGATATTTATATATTTTCCTTTTGAGGTTGCTAAACTCAGCATGTTTCTTGCTTCATCTTGTCTTCCCTTGTTACCCTTAATTTTCCAGATGCACTTCATATCTTAGTTAATCAGAGTATGTCAGATTCCTGCCATGAAGACACAACCTTACAGAACTTCTAATTGCAGAACTGACTGTATTTAACTAATTTCAAGATTTTAGTTTAGGAACATCATTAGAAATACAGTCCACACATGAAACATTTTCTCTCAAGATGTCTGAGGTTATGTTAATTAATCAAACATCCAGGATAGGAAGCATTAATCATTTTTCTCTGTGTATTGTTGGGATTATTCCAAAACCTCCTTTCTTTTGTCTGTCAATATAAATAAAAGAGAGAAGAGGTAAGTTTAACATATGGTCAGAGACAGAAAGCATGTCCTTTTCTCCAGAAGCATACATCAAAGATTTGCAGAGATAGGACTGATTCATCGGCAGTGGTCTTAGGCCAACATAGCATCAAGGATGTGAGTCAGTAACAAGCAATGTGACTTTAAACCTGCATACAATAAATTTATAAATACAATAAATTTCTATTTTTCTTGCTCTGCTCCTCATTCAATATTCTGCTATAAAATATTCCCTTTGTAGCAATTCTTTTTGCTCTTAGCTCCAAGATTCTAGGAGTAGTTGTGGTTGTGAAAACTAGAAAATCTCCATTCTTGAGCACAGTCCAGGAATCAAACTCAAAAAGTCATATCATGAATCGGGATTGAACCAAGGATCTTGACAAATTAGTCTCCTGAGAGTTCATGCTCATGGTGCTGGGGATG
Source organism: Ceyx melanurus (assembly GCA_024611195.1). Taxonomy (NCBI): domain Eukaryota; kingdom Metazoa; phylum Chordata; class Aves; order Coraciiformes; family Alcedinidae; genus Ceyx; species Ceyx melanurus. Next base: position 159,587 of record JANHGL010009991.1, on the reverse strand, counting down.
CAAGGGAACTAATAACATTTTGATGTTATTGAGGTGCGCTGCTTGTTCAGGTCAGACACAGGTGAAGTTTTCCAGAAGAAGCATAGCAAGCTAAGCATAATATTGGCAGTTCCTAGAAAGATCAAGGTGAATGCTTCTGCTCTGCTCTTGTGAGACCCCACCTAGATGTGTTCAGCTCTAGGGCTCCCAGAGTAACAAAGACATGAACCTACCTGCTCAAGCAGGTCCAGAGGAGGACCATGAAGATTATCAGGGGGCTGAAGCACCTCTCCTGTGAACACAGACTGAGATAGATAGGGCTTTAATTTACCATGACAAAGAATCTAAGCTATCTGATCTTTTCTGAAATCTGAATTACATCATTAGAGTCATTAGTTTGCGATCTATTGAATTGTTCTGAAGAGCTAAGCTATCCTGAAATTATTTTGGTCTCTAGAATTACATGGTCAAAGTTAGTCATGAACCAGAAAAATCAATCAGAGCCTCAGTGGAGATGTGCAATGTATAGAAGCTGTGATATGTCAGTTCTATAGCTTTCTTCTAGTAAGAAAAAAATCGTATCAACTTCTCTCCCAGGAATGCTCGGAAAGGAGAATAACAGAAACTAGTTGGGGACAAAAGATTTTGTACTGTTCTCTGTGGGACTATGGGGAATTAGAAGATTAAATATTAGATAATTAAAAGGAGAAATAGGCTTTGAAGGAACAGAGTCATATGATCAAAAGGTTGCATCATATCCAAAGCTAGAGTTTTTATGTTTATACTTTTTAAGTTAATTCACTTGGATTTGCTTTTGTAAATGATATCCTATAGCCCTGAAGGATAAAACCATGCGGGAAAACACTAACTCCCTGAGATTTTTCCCTCTTATGGAATTGCTGGACTCTTGTTCAAGAAAATCAACCCTTTCTCATGCCTGTAGCGTTATCATTGGGCCATCCTCTTGGTTTCAGCTGTTCCCGGAGGCATCCAGTCCATATCTGCATTCGGTTTATATTTCAGATTTAAAAATGTGATTCCGTTAGAAAGCCCAAAAACCACACTGAAGTGACAGCATGCCAAATTGCACAGATGCTAGTGAATGTATGCATAGTTTGAGTATTGCTTCAGAAAAATATCACGTAGTTCCTTATATTTTCTACAGGAGAAACTCCACTGAAAGCCAGAAAACAAATACATGGCTTGAAATGTAATGGCTAGTTTTTCTGTTACTTATAAGTAAAAAGCCAGGTCACACTGGCAACAACATGGGTTTTTCTTCATTTGATTCACAAACCTACAGTAGAAGGGAAATGTTTATCACCTCCCATAAGAAATTTGAGCATTCAGCATAAAATATAAATATCTGTTTAAATCTTTTGTGCTTAGTGAATTATTTTCAGTATGACACACAGATGGAGAGGAAATTTTAGTTAGTATTGGTTTGGAACAAAAAAAAAAAAAAAGCCATTTTTTTAGTAAGTAATTTTGGAAACAACCCCAGCTTTGCAGAAATCTGTCCTACCTCATCCTGTTTTACAGAGTTCCCTTTCCATGCAGAAACTGTCAGAAGTCAGCTTGTTAATTCCCAGTGACAAGAATTAGACAGATAATGGTTTTTATGGAACTGCTAAACCATTTGGCTCCATTATTTGGCCAATGACATGTTTGCACTTTTACCAAATGGCCTGTTTAGAAAATTCCCAAGGAATAACCTATGCATTGAAACAAATTTTGCAAGAGATCCAGCCTCTCTTGCCTCAGTTTCAGGAAATTTCACCTAAAGACTGTGACTACATGTGTGTGCCTGCATGCATGCTTAAGATCTAGGGGACCACCAGATTGAGGTGCTTTAAGGGACAAAGAGGCAGAATTGAGACACCTAAGTCTAAAACTACAATCCACAAAACTCTGCATAGCCCTGCAAGGGATGAAAAGTGCCACAACAAATTACCTTTTCCCCATTAAATTTCACTAGGTGCTTCCAGTGCTTGACAGCCTGGGCTGATGCCATCCCTCCAAAGCTGAGCATTTTGTCGCCTTTCTCATGCTTGCAGCCCTTTGGGACCTGCAAAATGGACACTCTTTCACCCAAGTCCCTAGTGATGCAGTCTGCTAGGTGTTATATGGTAAAGTTGGGTGTGTATTGATTTCTGCATGAAGCACAGCAGGCATCTGGAAGGGAAGCAGAACTGTTGTCTTTATCTAACAATTTAGAAGCTTAAAGAGTGTATCCAGGAAGCTGAAGCTCAAGGCTTTTCTCATCCTCAACCAAAGGCAGCTCCAGTTCAGATCTGCAACTTACCATAGGAGCATGGGGAAGAAACACTGTCCTTCTGTTAAAACTGGTGTGACCAAGAAAGCCAGGGTCAGAAGAGCAGGAAGAGAGCAAACCACAAGTGGGTGATGTCGTTCAGCTTAGGAAGCATGAGCTTCAGGCTCCTCTCTTGTGCTGTACACTAAGATCTCAAACAGTTTAATACTTTCAAATTAGAACCCCAGTGAGGGAGTTAACACAGCATCTAACTTTCTGCTGTCTCAACGACTCATAAACACACCAACATTTTAGACAGAAGACTAAAGGTAAGTAATTCTCAGTTTGCAGGACACTTGTTAAAATTTGAGTAAGCAAATTAAAAACAAATTTTTAGTAGTAGTTTATTTTCTCATCTCTAGGGAAAAAACAAAACAAAACTAAACTAAAAACAACAAACTGAACCAGGAAACCTTAACTCATGTCTTAAACTCAGATACCTATCAATTTTCTTATTTATTCAAAACATTTTAAAAAAAGTATACTTGGACATCTGAAAGAGTGAAGTAACTTAATTCCATCTTTCCATATGAAGGATATAAATGAATTCTTTTATGTACAAAAGAAAGCAAAAATGTGCATGCACAAGTTGTTTTTAGTCATAGACACTTTAGCTGATGTCTTCTAAATGACTGATTGTACTTGCAAACTAATTTCCTCCTATTACAATGGAAAGAGATTACTTATTAAAGCTTGGCTTGTATTTAAATAAAGTACCTCTGTGGTGTTTTCTAAAGTAAAATGAAAATACTTTTGATGTTGTATGTAGAGTTGGAAGACTCTTTGAACTTGCCTACTTCTCTAAAAGACTGAGAAAGACATTAAAAATGAGAGATCTAGGCCTGTTTAGCCTGAAGAAGAGAAGACTGAGAGGGGATTTTATCACTGCTTAGAAATATCTAAAGGGCAGGGCTCAAGCAGAATTGGACAGACTCTTTTCAGTGATGCCCAGAAAAAGGCACAACGGGCACAAACTGGAACACAGGGTGTTCCACATAAACATAGGAGAATCTTCTTTACTTTGAGGGTGATGAAGCACTGGAACAGGCTGCCCAGAGAGGTTGTGGAGTCTCCCTCTCTGGAGACTTTCAAAACCCACCTAGACATGTTCCACTGTAACCTGCTCTAGGTGAACCTTATTTAAAAGGGGCGTTGGACTAGATGATCTCCAGAGATCCCTTCCAACCCTCACCATTCTGTGATTCTGTAGAACATTGTTATCAGTCATAAAAGTAAGGAAATAGTGACAGGCAGCAGTAATTAATGGAAGAATTATATAAAAGCCAACTGGACTTTAAAAATGAGCCAAAATGCACCTGCATTTGAATGCCAAAATGAAGATTTTTCAAGAGCAAATAGCATTTATGGAAGTTCAGCTCAGTGTGAAAGTTAATTTCTTAGAATCAGAGAATCATAGAATTGTTTAGGTTCAAAAAGACCTTTGAGATCACCAACTCCAACTGTTAGTCTAACACTGTCATGTCCACCACTAAACCATGTCCCTCAGCACCACAGCTACATGTCTTTTAAATACCTCCAGGGATGGTGACCATAAGGTCACGAGGAAGTTGCTGCAAGGGGTACCCTGGCCAAAAGGATAGGCAGAGCTTTACTTCTGCCTTCTCTGAAGTGTTCTTCTGAAGATTTCTGAGCAAGAAATTTCTAACACTTCTCAGTACCCCCAGGGAAAACAGGTTCTTGTGCTCAGTCATTGGAAGTAAACTAGATGACAGCAAAGATGTCTTCTTCATGATACAAAAAGCGTCCTCTTAAAGAGGAGAAGAGAACAAAACAAAACAAAAAAGAGTCCTGAAATCTCTTGAATATTAATCAGATGTTCATGACACAAAGGCAGGAAAGTCTTTGAGGAGGTTTTAAGAGTTAATTTGTGAATGCTTTGAGATCTTGCTGTAATGCTTGAGGGAAGCCCAGAACTTGCTCTGTGTGTATTTGCTACTCCCTAAATAAAGACCAAAGTGCCAGAGCTTGAATTTCACACATTAATCCACAGGGACCTTCAAGCCAGACACTTGGCTCTGAGACAGCAAGGAAAATAGTTCTTTGCTGTTTTTCAAATCTATCTGATTAGGTGGATTTCTACCATATGAGCAACCTTACAGTGAAAGAATAGTCACTTCTTTAGAAAGCAGCAACAGACACAGCTTAGAGAAAGTCAATTAGAAAAAGGTCATGTCTGTCTACAATCACTGAGTGGACTAAATCTGTGCTGATTTGGGTTCTGTTTCCCACAGTGGAAGAGTGGGAAACTGATCTTCCCTTGGTCTTGGGATAGAAATGGTATCAGATGAATCAGCCTTTTACAAGAACTTTTTGGACTGAATGCAGGAAAATCTTCGTATGATTTGATTTTTGTTAGCTCACAAATGTTTTTATTTTATGTTGTGGGCCAACATAGTGTCATTAATAACAGAATGTGCCAAATGCTACTACTTTATGGGACTTATGACAAATGAATCTATATGTCAATAGCTTGCAGCCTCATACGTGCTATCAGGACTCATTTTGATCAACAGCAGGGAGCTTGCCCATGGGTGCAGAGTATCATCAGCTTCCACATCAGCCAAGCCAGGTTAGGGCTCCCAACACTTTGTCAGAATGACTCATATTTCTGTCCTTTCCAGCAGATCCCTGGGTTATTGAAAAGAGACAATAAACATAACAAAACAAAAGCCAACAAGAAAAAAACTCAGTATTTGCTGAAAATGCTGAGCAACCTCTACACCATTTCTGTTAATGTGCCCCTGATATTTCCTGCATGTCCTGCTGTGAAAATGCCAAAAGACAATAGCTTTATTTCTCCAAATATTAGTGAATATTTTCTTTGGTTTTGTTCCATACACATTATCATTCCTCACACCCTACGCTTCAGAGCAGGGTTTGAAAAGGATATGCCTGGGGAACATTCCACTTACCTACTCTGAGACTTGGATTTGTACCACTTCCTAAGGATCAAGTGAATTTATCAGGGTGTCTCTATTTTCTGTGTGTAACACTGCTCACTGATCATTGGTTGTCGTGAGCATCCTTATTCTTTACCTACTGGGGCTGTACAAGGGGATCACATGGAATTGTTTTTCCCAGGCTGTGGACAGGTTTTAGGGTAATGACACAGTGGCTTGAATGTCAACCTGTGAGTTGAAATCATAGGATCAGGCAATGCTGAGAGTTGCTGTACTCAGGAAGCTGTGACCCATCTCCTTTATTAAGGGATTGAATGTACAGACCCCATTTATAGGCAGTAAAGGAAGTTGTTCTAGCACTTAACCAGGAAAACCAGCTCGCTACCTAGCTGCTTATGCCATGCAAGCTGCTGCTGTCATAAGTTATTTTAAATTTGTCATTCTTGGCTATCAGCAAAAGAACAGAAGTGCAGCACACAGAACAGAATAAACTCTGTGGCTGAAAGTTCTGGGCAAAGCTGCTCCAGTATGTATTAAAAAATGTAAGAAGTACCATAGCTAGTCAATTCAAAGGCCTGTCTAGCCAAGTATCCTGTCTCTCAGAGTGATTACTAGCAGACACTTAAACAAAAGTATGACAAGGCATATAGAGTCCTTTTACTGTCTTCCAGCCTCCAGAGATCAACAGCCTAGAGATTTCCTGAGACTGAAATTACATCCAGAGCATAGTATCAAATAGCCAACAAAGAACTCATCCTCCACTAATGTGTCAATCCATTTTGGAATTTATTTATTTATTTGGCCACGCAAAAAAAAGCAGGTTTGTTTTTTTTTCCTATTTAAAACTCTGCCTGACAATTTTATTGGTTGTCCCTTAAGATTTTATGTTCTGAGAGACTGTAAATTATCAGACCCTGTTCATTTTCCCCACACCACCCTTGCTTTACAGAACTGTGCCGTATGCTCCCTCCATTCTAATTTTTTCTAAACTGAGAAACCCTATGATTTAATCAGTGGAACAGAGAGACACACTAAAAAAAGAAAAGATAATTTTGTTAGTTTGACCAATTGTGGAGGAGGGAGGGGGTTATGAAAACAAGTGTTGCTCAGAATACTTTCTCATCCACCTGAAGTAGACTGGTGAAGTACAGATCCTGTGTCCTGACAGCAAGTCAGCATCAGTCTCTCTTGTTGGAGGAAGAAAAACAAAGGACCACTCCCTATCTGAGACTCTGATGTTCCTCTTCAGGGCCACTAAGAAACGGAAATGCATGGCAACTGTCACCTAAAGGTGGCAGCAGAACCTGTCTGCCATGTAGCTCTTAATGGCAGGCAGAAAAGCAAAAAAAGAAAAAAGGCATTGTCTTCTCTGATGCATGCAACAGCCTGCACTGAGGGTCTGAAGGAAGTTACATGGCTGAGGACATGGAGAATCTTCTGGGTGGTTGCACATGGAAGTCTTACAAGCCACCTGACCAGGAAGATCAAGATGATAATGCTTTTTATGAGCAAAGAAGACAATCGACACAGTGTCAGTGCAGGGATATGAGCTTCTAGTCAGGAAAAGAAGTAGATCACAGGCTGTGCACAAATTCAGAGACAGTGTTGGGTAAACTGTTGTGATGCAAAAAGAGAAAGATAGTTAATGTGAGTAAAGGTTTAGCTTGGTCTGATAGTAAGGCATGGAGAAAGATCAAAGATGAATCAGGCAATGGAAGTCCTGGTAAGAGATTCACAATACTTAAAAAAAAAAATTGGGGAGAGATCAGACAGAAAATGCCAATTTTCAAGAAGGAAGTCCAGTAAACTCTATGAGTCCATGGCTGAAATTTAATGGGGCAGCAGCCAGAGCAAAAGGAGATGGGGAAAGGAGTAAGTCAGAAAGCTCCTGGCCACAGGTAGGCAGCTGCTCCCAGGCATAATAGTAATAATATGAGCACAGATTGTCCCAAAGCAGAGAATGAGTAGGAATAGAAGGAAGACATCAGCTTCACTGACATCTAGCTTTACTGAACTTAATAGATTTTATTACTGCTATAGATAAATGTAGGCATTTATAAGAAAAAAAATTTTTTCCCTCTTGCTCTCAGCACAGGTCTGGTTTTGAGTCATAAACTCATAAATTTGCAACTTTACCTTCAGTCTGTTTCACAAAAAGCTGTGTTAAAATATAGGTAATTAAACCCAAGTGTATGTGAAGAAGATAAAAAATCAGCAAGAAACATATTCCCATAGATAGAAGCCTGTGCAAGTTCATAAAATGTCATTCGGACTTTGCAGAAAAGGAAGGTGCAAAATGAACACATGCTCAAATGTAACTAGTTTAAAACTTGTGTGCAGGGTAGAGAGATGGCTCTTCACCACACAGATAGGCCACAGCATGGGAGGAGTGATGCCATATTTACATGTGCACATAAAAAAGCTAAGGAAACTGGTGAGCTGCAGTCTGAATCTTCCCTGTGATTTCAGAGCTGCCTCTAGAACAAATAGAGCTGGGATGTAATACCCCAGGTCTGCTGGCGGGGAACAGCCTGTTCTGCAATGACACAGTAAAACCCTGCCTGCAAGACAATCTATCACTGATAATTTTGCAGGCTGTTCATGGAAACAACTCCCTTGCTCACAGATTTCAAACAAATATCATCATCAATGTGATCTGGCGGTCAAATGATATGTTTTCATTAATTAGGATGTTAGTCATAGAACCACCAAGATCACTGCCAGACAAATAAACATAATCAGAACAATCCAGGGCTAGTAAACTTTTCACTTTGTAGGACTACTTTTTCCATTATTCTTTGTCATGTCTTATATATCTGATGTGGCTCAACAGCAAGCCCTTCCTTATGATAACTTGAATCATTTTAGAGGTAAATACCTAAATAGCTGCTTTCTTTAACTTCAGGATATTGCTTGTTAATAATTCAGTGCTTAGTTTGACAAGTGAGAACAGATGATATCCGAGCTTGGAAAAAGCATTGCAAAAAGGATCTGCATCCTTCTGCTCTCTAGGCCTAAATCTTGTAAATTTAGGTAAAATGTCTTGATAACAAAAGGGCAGTGAGGGCTGTTTTTTCACAAGTTTTCTTACTGCTTTCCTGCCCCACTCTGTGAGCTCATCTGCATGAACAATATTATCTCTTTTCATTTAGTGTCACTCCTCGAGACTGGAAATTGTTCAACATTTCCAATGAGCTTGGAAATAGTTTAACTAAAAGTCTCAGTGTGGGCATTCCTGTTCTCAGTGCTACTGCAATTTCCCCTGCCCACTTCTGCATGATAAATTCAGACCTGTAGAGAAATGATAGAAGTTTTGAGATATGCTCTGTAAAAGAATAAGGTCTGCAAAATATCTGCTCTGCTGGGACATGTAACTTGTGATCCCTAATCTTGATTTTCCAGAAAATGTTTTTTAGCATCTACCATAAGGCTATGATGCCTGAGACCACTAGAAGCTGTGATGTAGTTAGACATTATATTTGCAGAGGTTGTGGTTTCTTCAGTCATTTTCTCTGCTAAAACCTAACAAAACTACCTTCTTTATCATTTCTGTACAAAAATATATGACTCTTACCTCACTGTAGCAAGAAGAAAGCTGAAGGCCTGGTCTCTTCCCTTGCTGCTGCCCTCTCTTATCTACTACTACCCAGCAAACATCTCTTGGTAGAGAGATTTGTAGATTTGCTCTGCTTTGCTTCCTGGTAAGGTTGAATAAGTACCAGAGAGAAGAGGGCAAAAGCTGGGCAGGGGCTGACTTAATCAGCATAGATACACGTTAACCTGTGATCCTTGACTTTATTAGGATGTCATGTTCAGTCAAAATACAGAAAAACTTACACATGGTTAAGTAAGTTAATACTTAAGGTAATAATACTAAGAAAATAATAATAATACTTAAGAAAAAAAATAAAACAAAACAACTCAGTTCCATTTCATATTGGAAAATAATTGAGCATGAGAGCTCAGACAAGCACCTAGAACACCTATCAGCTCTGTTGAAAGACTTTTCATCTGGATCTTGTAAGTTCAAGTAAGTGATGTAACTCCTGCCTAAAGCAGTAATGTTCTTGCCAGCTGTGAGCATTTACAAAACGTGGAAAAAATCTTCCTGTGGCTTATCTTGCCTGCCTAGGAAGAGACAAGAGACATCCCAAAGCTTAGTCATGTTTTAGAGATATCTTCCTTGTGTCCCCTGAGCCACTTGTGAGATGACTGCTTGTTCTCCTCTATCTCATCCATTTTTGCTCACTGCCTTACCCACAAATGTCAGTGTTTCCTGCAGTTTCCATAAATTCTTATTTCTTAGCTAAGAAATATTCCACCTCCAATTTCTGGTCAATATTACCCAGGATAAGGTTTTCATTTACACGACCTGCTTCAGGGCTGTGTGGAGTAGTTCTGTGTAAGTGCTTGATTTACAGAAGAAATACACAAACCTGCTCAGTTTGCTCTTTAGCATTATGCCTCCAAGGTTCTCCACAGATCTTCAAAATGAATATACTCTCCTAGGGAGTTGTCTAAGACAAATTTCACTCCTATTGGGTCCTAAAACAAGTAGGGAAACAGATGTGGAAGAACAAAAGCTGATGTTACAGCTTTGAAGAGCAGGAGGTCTGACTCAGTTTTGTGGGCAACATGTGTTTGAAGGACACACACAAACAGTAATTCAGATCTGGATGTCTCTGGTGTTCCTCAGGCCACAGAGATGGGATTAACAGGGGAGGACACCGATATTCTCCAAGCAGGGGATTCAGAACCCATAGCAATGCTTTGCCTCCCAACATAACTGCCAGACCCAAGTGACAAGCAATTGGCTGTGCCAATGAAGTGCCCATCAACCTCCAGGGGCTTTGTTGGCTCCCATACGTGGAAGGAAGCTGCACATGAAGCTAAGAAAAATTCCTGATTTAAGCTGTTGAGAATTAAGAAATGACAGCGTAGTTTCCTGGACTAACCACATGTGTCTGCTTTTGGGTTTTTTCCTTACAACAAGACAAGAAGAAACAGTAAGCATTTTAAATTTGACATGCTTTTTCGATCTTTTCAGATCACTATTATTAACTGTAGTGCAGTTATAAAAAAAAGAAATAAACTAAGTGGGAGATTGTACTTTGCAGTCAGAAATGAGCTGAACAAATCAATCAGGAAAAGTAATCCTAATATCCAGCAAAGCACTAACACATTTTTCATCTACCTAATTTCTTGTGCCCACTTGTTCACAAAACTCTACTGCTGACTGTAGGCAATGTCTGTCACAAAAGGCAGAAAGAAACAAGAAAAATAAACATCACCTCAAGCTGTTAACAGAATAATTTACAGTTCACTTATGTTCCTTTCTCAGACATTCTCCTTGTTTATTACAGCTGTCTGGAGACAAACATCTATAGAGACAAACATTTTTCAAAGGTTTGGTTAAACAGTCAATAAATTAATAGGAGGGAAAGACAAAGTCTTTGTGTGCTCCCAGTTCCCAGGTCTAAAACCATTCTAAAGTATGGAATTAACTATTAAAAACACATTTAGCAAATTTTACTCTTCATCACTGCCCATACTCTTCAGCTTCAAGATCCCAGTTTAAGGCTGTGTAAAAATCCCAATGCAGAAGAGCCAAGACCTGTTGTCTCTCTAAGCCAGGGGGAGGTTGTGCTTTAAATTGTGGTTTTAGAGGAGGACCTTTAGCATAAGACAATCTCTGTAATTTTCCTCCTGAACCCTTGACAGTCATGTCCTCTAAGTTAACTCACCTCATTTCTCTGCCAATAATATGAAATGAACAATAAATAGTAAGGCTAAAAGAGGCACCTCAGGTGGCTGGATGTGCATTTTATCATTTAAATTAAAAGCTTAACTTGCAGTCACTAATGGCTTAAAAATTTAGCCAAAGTAATACTTCAAAAATTACTTCTTCTTTAAACCTATGAGGTAATTCATAAGATATTGTCATTTGGGAACCAGAATAAATATTATGGAAGGCAAAAGATGTCAAATCTTGTAGGCAATGGAACAACCTAAAATTAATTCCAGTATTGAATTTTGATAGAATGAATTCTAATATGTCTCTTTGGAGTGATAAACAACCTGACTTCAAAACTGACTCAAAATCTAATATTCAATACATTTATGAGTAACTCTATGGTACACTGACAGCCAGTTTATTTCAGCCTCAGCATAGATGTTTGCAGTACACTTTTCAGTTCCTTCTTAGCAGGATTGCTGGAAAATTGCCAGCTGCAGAAATCTCTGGCAGTTGTGAAGTGCAGCTGTGGTTATCTGCTTAAGTTTGTGTAAAAATTAATTTGCATTAGGCAATCTCCAAGATATACTGAATAAAACACACTCAGGTACACATTTTAAAAACGTAGTGGTGATCTGATCCCAGCACTGGTTTCCTACATCACAGTAGTCATTTTCATTGCCATGCAAAATAATGCAAAGACATTATGTTTTTTTAACTACTTCAGAGTGCATGTGCTCTTCTTGATCATGTAATAGAAGAAACAAAGAAAATTAGCATGATGTCATTTTTGTGCAGTGTCAAAATGGATAATTTGTATGTATCAGTTATTTTAATGATATAATTCCACCTCATATTGGCTCTTTTAGTGGTATGAATCCACCTCAGTGTACACAAATAAACTGTACACATAAGATCCCTTTCTATTAAAAAAAAAAAAAAAGATGCATGTATTGAACTCTTTGGAGCTTGCAAAAATTACAAAGGGGAAAAGAAGAAACAGGAAAAAAAACCAACCACTTCTTATCAACTTCTAAATCTTCTGCCAAACTTTAGCTAATAATACAAACATGTACTTTAGGCACAGAAGACTTTGGCCATTCACCTGTACATTTACTGTAACTGATTTAAGCATAATTTAAAATGTTTTTCTCATAGTTTGATCAGGTCTATACTTCTACCAGCATAACCATTTAGCTAAAATGTTCATTTCTTCTGCTTCATACCGATACCAGCAAAAACCCTAATGCAAGCACAAACTATATCAGCATTAAAATGTCTTCACCTATACTGTCAGCTCAAAAAAAAAAAAAAAAAGGGTCGTCTGTCCCTATACCCACCTGGACTCACATTGCAGGGACCCACGGTAGTGCTTCTGACTACTGGGTACCACACTTCATGTGTACGCCTATCCTGCAACAAAGGCCAGCAGCTGCATGGCCACAGCACAACCAGGTGCATCAGACGTTGAAGCTGCACCAAGAGGTCCCACTGCACTCAAGCTGATCATGCACAAGGCCACTCACAATGCATTTGCATCCACGACAAGGATCAGACTGAATAATTAAAAATTCTGATTGTAAGAAGTTGGTTTATTGTCCTGGGGAGTTGTTATGGCTTGCACCTACATCAGCAAGGTGTGCTAATGCAGCTAAAGCAGTTTGAAGACAGTAGTAAATCATCTGAATAACTCAATAAGGTCTTCGCTTATTTGCCTGGGTATGTTTCATTGATCTGATTCACCTGTAATTGTTTGATTCACCCTGTCTTCAAGTGATAAAGCCTTGATCTAGCCTATATAGCCTATCTTGCCCCTACTCCATGCATACAGAACTTGAAAGACTTTACCATGAACACAAGGTTACTGTACTACAGCTGTTGAAAAGGAAAGAAAATGTTAAGTGCTTGGTGGTTCACTTTGGTTGCCCCTCTTACTGCTAGTCAATTGTCCTTCTATCCATCTCAGCTATCTCTAGCTACACAGACAGAGCAGTTGCTTTTTTCTGTATGACTTTTTTCAGCCTTGGTAGATTACCTTAACTCACAACATCTGTTTTCCATCTGGCAGTGAAACCTTGCTCAAAGGAAGAGAAGGGAAACACCCTGGTGCAGGATGGTTTGATGAGGTAGTGCTTCTGTCAAGATGTTATTTAGAAAAAGATATGAGCATTTTTTGTTCTAAGGAAATGTTTTGATGACCTATGGTACCACAGAGGGGGCTCAGGGAAACTATTAATACATATTTTTAATAGACAGCAGGACCTGCATCTGTTCAAACATACAACTTAGTTTATAGAGATGGGCTAACACAGACCACTGTGCACCAACATGGGCTGGAAGTGCTTGGTGAGATATGCCTACTGTATTAGTTACCTAGTGTCAGGGATAACATGTGAGCTATGATATCCAGAGGTGCAAAAGGTGGAATTACCAGGTTGTAAGGTAAATATATACACTTGTTTCTTACAAATTCAATTAATACCATTAGGGAATTAATTCAGTTGCCAAAAACATATGTTCCATAAGGTATTTTTATGGCCTTCAGCAACATCTTCAGAAAAGCACAGGCCTTGTGTTGGATTTGCCATCTTTATAATGGACATACTATTGATATCTCACATGGTATTATAGGCATATAAAGTGATCCTTAGACATTAGTCAAGTGTCAGCACTGAAAACACAAATTCCTGAGGGAAAAAAAAAAAAAGAGCTATAAGGACTGCATGATTGAGCAAAACAACACTCTAAATTTAGGCAGCCCTTTGAAAATTTGATCCATACAACTTTGGAAATGTAACCTAAACATCTGGTATTCAAGGCTGTTTGCACCAAATTCTCTCATCAATTGATGTAAAGAGGCAAGACACTTTCAGAGACTGACAAAGATCTTACATGTGCCGAAACCACCCATGTAGCCCCTCTGAACGGTACAGACATTAGTTTCTTAATGTAAATGCCACTGTAAATGGAGTGGGATATATCTAGGCCCTGGTCATGCACTATAATAGTCTATAAAAGGCAGCAAATCGAGAGGGAACTGCTTTGAGCAAACCAAGAGAAATACAGGAAATGCAGGGTTGATTTGCATGCTGTCATGAGAGCAGCATTCAAAGCTTCATATTCTTCTCTGGAGTTAGGCATTTGCCTAAAATGTAGGCTCAGCTCATCCCTTGGTAAAAAGAAGTTTTACCTGTAATTGCCACCTCACATCTGAAGGGTTCCAACCATCTGGTTATATGTTGAAATTTCTCATGGCCTTAAAGATGACATTTTGATTAAGCTAGAAAAAAGCAAATAGCTGAAAGAGATGATGAAAGTTAGCACCTGTAGTTATGTGGATTGAATAAGTATGAGGAAAGAGACATTGAGACATCTCCCAGTCCTTGATGGAAGATAATAATCATTATTGCTCTGGTTTGTTTTGTTAAGGCAGGAAAAATTAGGCCAAGGAATATCAAGAGATGTAATCTATTAATTAATTCAGATATATACAAAGGGATCATCCGTTTAAAAATAGCATCTTCTACAGTTCAAGTGCATGTCAAAAAACAGACAGTGAGAAAACATACATTATCAGTGACAGTTCCCACTAATTTATCAGTGGTGCCCCAAAAGGCCTTCCTTTACCCCCCTTTGGTAGGTATAGCTACTGGTAGGGTGAAATCCAGCACATTTCATGTTCTTAGACTGAGCTCTGTGCAATCAGTAGCTGTGACCTAGTTCAGACACCAGCTGCACCTCCTTTCTTAGAATTTGTGTGAAAACCAGAGACAAAACAGACTAAAATATTGTTTAATTTAACCACAGAAATAAACTGTGTAGAGAAAAAAAAAGCATGTTAAAAAAGTCAGCATCTGTTTATGGCTCCAGCTCTCTCAGACACTCAGTTATATGACCAAAAGGAGCGTTATTCCCACAAACCACTTTACAGCCTCTCTTGCAGTCATTTTCTTTCTAGAGCTACCACACCTCTTTTGATGTCCACTGTTCATAGACATTCTCCTGTCTTGCCACTGTCTTTTAAAGTTCTCAGGCACTTTGCACAGAAGCAGTCTGGTTTCAGCTGTTCTGCTTTGTTTACCATATAGCTTTTGTCCCCTTTATAGCTTCTATGAGACTGAGACAAAAGATGAATTCTCAAAGTCCTACAGTAACCAGGTGGGCCTCATCACAGAGGAACATCTCTGCCTTTTTAGAGCTAATATGTGAGACCTTTTCCCACAGAATGCATCTGTTTCAGATATCATATTACCTTTGTGTTTTTCTCATGCAAATATGATCAGATGAGACCATAAGCTCATCCTTTATAGAACAACATCCAACTGGCTTCTGAGAGAAAAGGGCACCAACAGAAGACAAAAATGAGTGCTATGTCTATGCACAGTAGACATCGTAGCACTGTAGGCAATTACATTTCAACAGATGATAAAGTGCTATGATGCAAACTTCTTCACTTCTTTAAATGAATATTTCCTTTGTATTCAAGTGTGTTTTCTATTCAACAATGCCTAGGCCCCCCAATCATTCCATAGATAATTAAGAAAAATATTTTTACACTTAATTAATAAAGTATGGGATTTAATTTAAACAGTTTTAAATACAACTGCCACATAAGACCAGCTAAGAGAGCTATTGTAAAGATGATGACATTCAGAGCTGAACTGTTTTTATTTATGCCCTAGATATTAAATATTTAGATATTTCTTACTATTAAATGGAAGCCTCCGATGTGACAGATCTTCCTAAAGTTCATTCTCAATTATTCTACAAAATTGCTGTGATCCTGTGTATCATCAAATTCTAGGGGAGGTAACTACACTAATACCATGCACAGGTAGGCAATAAATCATTGTTTAATCCTTATTCATTCATTTAAACATCAGTATTGCTTGCTCTCTACTGAAGCATGCAAACTGGGTTTTTTATTAACAACACCCCACATGATGTGTAAAAGATTAATATAATACAGCTATACCATATATTTATACCTATTAGAAATCAGTGATGGGTTGGTGTTATGACAACCAGCTCCTAATCAAGTGCAATATACATGTGTACAGTGATCTCTGCACACAACAGTGAGATTAATTATGGTTGGATTTTCCTCATGCAGTGTTAGTAATACTGCACTGCATCACTGTCTCCACCAGCATTTCCTCCTTTAACATTTTAAATAGATTATAATTGCTTTTAGGAATTTAAATTTAAAGAAGGTACTTTTCAGAAGTGTCTTTACCTCAGTTTTCATATTGAAATTGGCAAATCCTTGTCATGTTTGATATTGTCTTGACTAGTATAGTAGACACAGTAATGAATTAGAGCTATTTTTAGCATAATTTCACAAAGAAACACTATTTGGGTAATTATGCTGTGTGTATGTGTCTTGGGAGGCAGTGATGATTACCTGTCTGATATTCCAAACATGTGTTCCATTTCTGAGTCCTTATGGACTTCAAAATACTGGTATCTGCATAGGGGAGAGTTCTGCATTGGGAGCTCTCCTGTTTGATATCAAGAGACTTACAAAGAAAAAAGTATGAATACTCGAGCCCTTACGACATTAGAAAACAGGGAAAAAAACAACCATAAGAAGCAAATTCAACTTCATTATTTTCACTGACCATGGAAAGTTCTTGCATTGCCAGTAAAGCTCTCCGTTCAAGTTGGTGAGTTCATCATGCCAGGTCCTACTCTATAGGCTGGAATATCCTGTTTTCAAAGATTTTTCCATTTTTCTGATTTTAAGCATTCCTGCCAAAACAATTACCCATGAATTAGTCAGTTACCTCTAGAAAAGAGTCTCTATAAGGCCAATCTAGTTTAATTTAATAATGCCACTTTGGACTATTCCACTGTTCCAGGAAACCAGACAGGGTAAAAACTGCAAACTGCTCTGTATAGTAAGGAAATGTCAAAACAAGATTTGTCTGCAAATGTCAGACTTCACAAAGGTTGTTTCTACACCTACAATAGTGAAGGTTTTTTTAAAAAAAAACCCAAGCTATTAGAGATCAATTCTAATCTACAGAAATCTGATTAAGCCTTCTCATTTTGCAATTCACTCAGCCTAAATTGCCATCCAAGGGGAATTTCACTTGAATGAGGACTGCAAGATTGAGCTGGACATTCAGATGCTTAATCTGACTGTATCTGACTTCATTCCAAGTGTTTCCCCATTCCTGGCTCCTACACGCAACTTTTATATTATGCCATAAATACTGTCATCAAATTAATCATGTAATGCTGTATATAGGTTAGCTGGAAAAAATATTATCACTATATGACATGTAGAGGTGGAGCAAAGAAAACAGTAGGAAATATGGCTGATCATTTACTTAGTTCAATTTATTTTATTTTATTTTTTGTTCAGGCAACTTCAGCCTCAAAGGAAAATAAAGGGATTTCAGCAGGAATTAGGCAACAAATAATTTAGCATTGCTGAAGGCACTAATTCTCTTTTGATAGCTGAGAAGGCATGACAAAGAGAAATGAGCATTCCTTCTATGGACTTGCCTCTTTGTGTCTATGTATTTTCCCCAAGATAACCCCAATTAGCTTGAGTCCAAATTCATTCCTTTTTTGATGACTACCTGAGATTGGGCAAAGCTCTCAATAGGAGCAGTTCTGCTCAGCAAAACAAAGGTGCCTGAATTGCTGTAATCTGCCTTCCAGGGAGGACAATGGCCAGGAAAACGCGGCACCCTGAATGTTATCATATGCTAATAACAGGGTTCAAATGCTTTAGAACCATTGGCAATACACTTTGCTTAAACGCTGCTTCTAAAGCTTAAATGGCGTCATTTTTACTGCTATTGCAACCTTGATTTACCAGTGCAGGGATGCCAGACCTTGATAAAATCATAGGATGATTCTGCTGTGCAGGCAAACCCTTTGTAATGAATCTCCTGAGAAGAGCTGGGGGTGATGCTTACCCCCAGAAGGAACGTGATTGTTCTATACCATTTGAGTTCCATCTAAGCCCTAAAAAGAGCAGCCTCTTGTCCCAGAGGAAATTTCATACCCTGTGCTGTTGAACCTAGTTCTTCTTCCCATGGAGGGCTGTAAATGGGCCCTTTATTCCACCTACAAACCTTAGAAAACTTTTTCATAAGGCTATCTCTGCCGAAGACACAGTGGTCCTATTGTTGTGACAAACACTGAACAGACCATTCTTGCAATGACACTTCCACTTCAGAGCCCTACATTACCCCAAGAACAGGCTTTAGCAGAAATCTTTTCATTTTGTATACCTGTATTATGTTTGGGGTTTTTTTGTTTTGCCAATAGACCTCAAAGATGCCTTCTCCTCAAATCTACAGAGATTCGTCGGCAGCAGCTTGGTCTGCATGGATTTTACAATTACAGTCATTGTGTTCATATATTTCAAAGAGAAACTCTGGGACCAACAGTGAGCTGAAATTTGTAGAGTATGGGAAAAGCAATTCCCTGGTCTTGCAAGTTCTTTGTCCACTGCCAGGGAGCCTGGAAGCCATGATGTTCACAAGCTGGAGGCTGAGATTCCATATAGTGGAAGCCCAGTCGGTACATAAGGCTGCACTGGAGCTGTGCACCTTGATAATGAGCCAAGTAAACTGTCAAGAAACAAAATAATTTTCTGATGGCAGCTGATTTCCTGGCATGAAGAGTTTCCTCAGAACTCTGCATGAGCTTTGTCACTTTGCCAAAACCCACCCATTTCACAAAACATTTTGATTTCAACAAATCTGTGGTTTCCAAAAAGCCAGAAAAATAAAAATAAAATAAAAAATAGCCGTTTAAATACAAAGTTCCCAACCAATTCAAATGATTTCACTCTGTTTTCCCAATGCTATAAATCAATGCAATAGCTCTGTTTCAAAACAGGAGCCCCCATTTGTGCTTGCCAGTTTGGAACAGTCTTACATACCAAGTCTTGAGATGGCTGACTGAACCACATTGTGCAAATGTCCTGATCAAATGATAGCAGTATGCCTGGATATAGCCTCCTGCTCTCCTGGGAAGATCCTCAGCACGATGTCCATGTGCTTATTCCCCAGGAGAATGAATGGGCACAACATAACTCAGCACAGAGTACTTCATTCAAAATAGAAATTGCAGGCACTGGGGTGTGGAATATGTTCACTGTCTTTCTGTGTCCTGCTATTATAAAGTGTAATTTAAATAGGACAGGTAATGAGCAGTTAAGGCATCCAGTTATGTCCAACAGTCACTAACAACCAGAAGACAAGCTGTCCTGCCATGACACAGGGTAATTGATCTGGTTCTTTGCCTGGGCTAGGTCAGTGTCATGACAATATCTTTAGGTTACAATAATTAATATTTAAAACACAGTTAGAGCCAACCTAAAGGATTCTTAACCAGCTTTACAGAGTACCTTTTCCAATGATTCCTCCTATTTATTATCAAAATTACCTTCCTGAGATTGGCGCCTCTGTTGGGTGATTGACCAAAGAAAAGGTCTTAGAAAGACTAAATGACAGATCCTGGTAGTTGGTAAGATTCATGGCACAAATAATCACACAACCTCAATCTCCAAAAGCATTTATGTGTCTATGAGTCAGACATGGTAGGGTTGCCGTGCAAGATTTATGTCTAAGTGATGTTCTCCTATTGTGATTGCGTTGCACTAACTGGCATGTTCTGCCTGATCCAGAGGCATAATTGGCTTTTCATGCAGAGCAAGCCCACACTTCCATATGGAGTGGATTTCCAACAGCTTCAGCCCCAAGGATAGGAGATCCTCTCCTCTGTATCATGCATGGTGGCATCCTCATGGTGTGCAGGGAGATATTAGCAGAATGTAGGTTAAAGCCACTGAATTTCACACTTCACCAGTCACATCAAAGTTAGGGGCTGGGTGGACAGGCCACTTTTTATAGCAAAACAGTAGTCTGTAGATTATAAACTGCCCATGTAGGTGAGACTTCCAATGTTTCAATGGGAAAAGCAGGAATTGCTGTCACTTGAACTGAGAAAGAACCTTGTATATGTTACTTGTTTCAGCTGCTGCTGAAGTTTTACTGCTCCCTCAAATAAACTTCCTCCGCATAACAAAATCAGACTTGTAATTTCTGCAAAATTCCCCAGTTTTTCACATTGGTGCTGGCAAAGGTTTCTGTCTATTTGGTATAATTCAACAGAGTACTGTAAGAATACCAGGGAAACCTAGCAGTGTTATGTTAGCATTAACCAATACAGTACATCCTGAAAACCCACACTGAAACCACAAAAGCTGCTTTTTATGATGACTGTTGTTAACACTGTTCTAGTTCCTTGTTTCACATCTTCCAAGTCTTTTGCAATCCGTGTGGCACTTCGACTGTGTCTATTTGCCACAGGGCTGGCAAATCAGGAGGCTTTGCTCTGTGCTGCACAGAACGGGGACCACTCAAGGAGAAATGCCACTAGGTAGCAAAGCCCTGAAACAGCAGAGGTCATCCATCAGCTTGTTTAAAGACAAACTCCCTGCTGTTTCACTAGCCTACTTTCCACACCGAAAGAATGTGGAGATGTTTACAGACTTGGCAACCCTAAAGCCAGCACAGCTGAAATTTTCAGCTCAGCTGGCAAAATGCTTCCATCTAGAACCAAAGTAGCCAAAGTGCTATTCCTGATAGGGAGACTGTCCCTTAGTTCAGTTTATTAGCTTCATGTGGGCACCAGCACAAAAAGCATATTTCAGGGGAAAGTCGGAGAAAGAAGATGTGAGGACCTAAGGCTGATCGTGCAGCTGGAAGGAAGCATTTGGCTCTGTCTAGATAGCTCCTTTGAGGGAGTTTCTTGAGGACAGAGAGGTGAGCCCAAGTCCTGAGCATCTCTGCCCTCTAGTGGCTACTAAAGGAGTGTAGACAGAGGAGGTCACTCCTGTCCCCACTTTCATCAGCGGCAGGGGTGGTACAACCGAGCCCTTGCTCTGCGGAAGAGGCTATACAAGGACTAAGAGCAGGTAACAGACATGGCCAGATGAGCAAGGCAGGTAAAATGCCCTGACTCCTTCTTGTGACAAGGTGGGGCTCTATGGTAATGCTTTCTCCAAGTAATGTAGTTCCTCACAAACTGATGAGGAAGGCAAAAGAATTCACTTGGAAGGCTTGAAGCCCCTTTCTCCACAGTCCTTTCTCCCACCAAAATCACAGCACTGTGATAATGCCCTTGTAACTTTGTTTTTATTTTCAGAGCAATCTTGAATTACCTAGTATCAGTCTGGCTTCCCTCAATGGCCTTCCAGCAAAGTTGTTCTCAGTTTTCATTGTATACCAAATACTAATGATCTTGAAGTTCCTCCTGAAACCCGTTAGTAGTATCAAAGGCCACGATGCTAGTCGTGCTTTTCTTTCATGCTATTTTTCTGTTTCTGCAATGATTATCTTCTATAACGTACTTGAACAGGAGATACACACACACAAGTTTATGTTTATCAGTACACGTGTACATTTATATGTAGATGTAGATGTACATATAGACATACATGTGCACATACATGAAGCCTATACTTACAAAGATAAATCCCCGTGGTACTGCAAAATTTTTTAGTTTCACTCTTTATCTTGCTTGTTCTCAAATAATAGCTTGCAGAATTGCAGGCCGGACAGAGGACTCATGCCAGGCAATCTGAACCACAGACCATGTACAATATATTCTTTAACTAAGGCTGTGTCCTACTATCTGTGATTTTCCAACAAGGTATTTTCCATTATGTTGTGACAGTTGTGCATACCAAAGATTACAGCCCATATCCTCAAGATACTGTTTCAATGGTCAGAAATGGTTGCCTAAGTCTGTATCAGTCACTGAATTTATTTCAGAAGGCATTAGTAATTTCAGTGATTGCTCTTAATTGAAGACCTTCAAGCACCGGCACTACAAGGCAGCTCTACCTCTGTATGGCTTCCCAAAGTTCTCCATGCTTCACTCAAATATGAAACATATTTATAGCTCAGATTGGAATAAGATGCTTCCAGACTACTCAAATTCACGTGAGCAGAGGCCATGCCAGTCAAAGCTTACACTCTCCTGGCAGTCACTGTTCTGTCTCTTTTCTATTTCAGAAGGGAATTTTTATTTGACAACAGGCTGGCATCATAAAACCATGACATAGATTAGGTGGAGGAAGAAATGTAGTCTGCTTTGCTATATAATTTTTAGCCTTTATTTAAAGGGTCTTAAAAATCAGAGAAGAAGCTTTCTTTTATTTTTTTTATTTTTTTATTTTTTTATTTTTTTGTATCAATTTTCCTGTGATTCTGTGAAGGGAGACAAGCCATTAATAAAATTTTGCTTAGCAGCACATCTAAAGATTTTTATTTCTGCAGACTTTGAAAAAATAATAATTTGCTATCTGTTTTTGTTCTGTAATAAGGTTGTGTCAAGCACACATATACCTACCTTTCAAGAAACTGTTGATGCTGCAAATATGATTAAATCAGGGGACTATATTTTAAGCAATGATGCTCAGACTATATTACAAACTCTTTTGATCTTGTTGTTGTAGTGTATTAGTGCATCAAAGACACATTAGATATTTATGTTAGGAGTACCTATACACATACAGAATGCTACAACAGCCTCTCAGCAGAAATACTAATTGAGATTGTCATGCAATAAGAAAAGCATCCCAACTTTTTTGTTATGATATAAACAAGTCATTACTTATGAGCATGGCATCCCACAAGCATGGGTAAGACAGATCTACAAATTAGATAAATATTCATATATTTTTACATTCATTAGAACTTGCTCAAACATTAATATCACCAAGTATTTTGCCATTTGTTAACTTTATTTTGATCTTTCAAAAACCTGCAAGGAGTGGAAGCAGAGCATGATGTCTGTAGAAACAATTAGTCTGGCATGTGGGCAGTACAGCAGAATGCAGCCATAAATGAGATGGCTCCAGAACTCGCGAAGAGAGAACATGGGCAGCGAATGATCAGCTCCCTATGAGAACTGAAAATGCCACTTTAATGAAGCCATTTTGTCTGACAGATAACACTGGATAAGAATCTTTGTAGTAGGATTCATTCCATCTGTCAAGCAGTTGGAGATAGGAGAGTAAAAATTCCTAAATAATTTACAATCCATGTAAAGAAATCAACAGTTTAACTTATTAAATTCTGTCAGCAAAAGACAAGATGGGCTTAGCTGTTAGACTTCATCACCTACTACTATAGCACTTGTGATTCAGATAATTTTCAGTCTGTGACTTGGTTATAGAATTGGAGAAGAAAGTAACACGTTGGTCCCCCTGCACTGCAATATCATCCAGAAAAGATCAGATTTTTTGCATTTTAGGTTTTGTAGTGAATTCAAATATCAAGGCCTAATACTTTTTTTATACCTCTATAATTCAGAAGTAACATGAGAGGAGAAGCTTACCACTGAATCTCAGATGAAAGGTATTTGTAAAGGCTACAATTTCCAATTTTAAAAGAAAATATTTTAATTATGATGCAATGCAGTGGGAGTTAAAGAAGCTTACATTTCTGTTTATTTTACATGGTGCCCAATCCTTTTATATTTTTTTTAATTCCAAGGCAACTCTCCCCTTGATTTCATTATGAGCATGATGTGATATGCCTGAGCTAACGTGGGAAAGCACAACAGATCCATGTGGTGGATATTAAGATACAGCACTTACACAAGGATAAAAACTAATTCTGTGATCACATGGAGGTAAAGTGGGACTGCTTCCAGTTAAGTCAGTGATACTTCACTGGTACAAAGTCAGTGCAACTCTATGTATTACTTTAAAAAAGCAGTTAATAACCAATTTTTTACACTCATTAATCTGTTACTAATTGTAACTTCAGGCCTCTGAGCAGATTATTTTCCTGCAAAACACACACCCACATCCTTAATGGTAGAGCACAAGCCAGCTGTGGTCCAAAGCCATTTGGACACATGACTCTGCAGCAGAACCTCCACTGGCAAATCCTGACTCTTGGTGGCCTTGCTGCCACAGGCAAAGTCCTCAGCTAGGAAGGTCATATGGTATAAACCTGTTCCCAGATGGTTAGCCTATAAGTTTCCAGGATCCCATAATATGCTTACTATAACCAAAGCTCTTGTTAGTACTCCTGACTATGCAAAGGATATTTGTTCATTCTGCATTAAAATTTGCATTCTGCAAGGCAACTCTTACATATGTGAGAAATAGATCATGCTGCTCAAAATCTCTTCCAACTTGGCTTTATACAGTTCCAGGGAGGGGACATCCAGAACCTCTCTGGGCAACCCATTCCAGTGCTTCACCATCCTTACAGTGAGTAACTTCTTCCTTATATCTAATGTAACCCTACCCTCTTTCATTTTAAAGCTGTTACTCCTTGTCCTATCCCTACACGTCCATGTAAAAAAGTTTCTCTCCAGCTTTCTTGTAGGCCTCCTTTAGGGACTGAAGGGCCACCAAAAGGTCTTTCTGGAGCTTTCTCTTCTCCAGCCTGAACAACCCCAACTCTCTCTGTCTTCATAGCAGAGGTGTTCCAGCTCTCTGATGATCTTCAGGATGTTTATTTGAACTCACTCCAACAGGTCCATGTCCTTCTTATGTTGGGGATCCCAGAGCTGAAGCCAAACATCTGTTTCAAGAGGCAGGTGCTTAAATCTCATTCTAAGTCAACAGGAAATGACTTTGTAAGTCCAGTTTAAAGATAGGATTTTAGTCTGTGTGAAAGCATTGCTTACTTCTCCATGTTAACTTATTTTATTATCAACTTAATGAATATAAGCTCTGGATTATTGGCTGGATGTGTTCACATATAAACAGAAGAGAACAAATTCTCCCTACTGTGGGAATTAGTGGCTGAAATATGTTTTGGACTATGCAGGTATTTAGAACAGATAACATGAAGCTATTAAACAGGTCTTTCACTTATATGAATACTGAGAGTTTCACCAACTTCAGGGCCATTTCTCTGCAATGTGGAGCAGACTAGGCTCTGGCACTACTGCTGTATAAGCATCCATACCTCAGTCATCAGTTCAGGGTTTGTGGGAGGAGAAGGAGGTTATGAGTTCTGATGACACTCTCCCTGAAGATCAAAGCACTCACAACTGCAAACTAACCACAAAAACTTTCTTAAGGAGAGCTTTGCTGCAGAGCTGGGCCTTTTGGTGGTCTGTGGTTTCCCCTGAATCAGCATGAATTGCAGATGGGGCTGCTTGGAAGAGATCATGCCACAGCTTGTGTGGGAAGGCGCACGTGGGGATCTCCTACCACCACACCACTGGGTGGAATTAAATCCCTGTTGACTACAGGATTGTTCACAGCTCTACCAGCTTCCACCAAAGCCCATGAAAAGCCAGACACCTCTCAGCCATTGCTGGATGTGCTGTATGGGGAGGAGCTGAAAGGAGATGACTGGTGCCAGAGCAGGTGTGCTGGTAATAATCAGGAAAGGAATTAAATCAAAGCTTGAATCACTGTGATGACTGTGTTTGTTTTCATTTCCCAAGAAGACAGTGTTCAACCTCAGGGAGGCACTGGGAAGTGTGGACAGCTCCTGTGTTTGTCATAGGAACACAAATAATTGTCCAGCAAAGGGTGATCCATTTTGGGTCATTTTTCTATTTACACTTAAGCCTCTGAAGGACTCAGGACACAGGACTCCTGGAGGTGCCTGTTTTCTTAATTTGGTACTTGGTCTTCACCACTAGAAGAGATCAGAGGAGGTGATGTGGCTGTTTGGTGGTGTAGCCGCCTTCCCTTCTTAACCTGAAGACGGCTACTGTCTTTATCCCTCTCAAACCTGAGTTTATGTTAATTAGATCTCTACTACATTTATTTCTGTATCTTGACAACACAGATACCAGGCTGTGGGGTGTGAACACACTTCTGGTGTGTTCACAGTCCTCTCATGCTTAGATTAAAGGCATTTAAAACAGAGAAGTTATTTATTTCCTTTGTTAGCATTTCATATGAATATGTGTAAGGATTTGGAATAATTGCATGAATTTTATCATTTTTCTCTTCCCTTACAGTGGCACCAGCCCTTGAATTCTCATCACAACTCTCAATCCCAATATGGAAATCTCAATGCTGAAGCACCTCACAAACCTGCTTTCAGGCCTCCACCAGTGCTGTCATTCATCCTATTTCAGGGATATTGGTCCCTCTCATCTTTTGCACCCTGCTGTCATATGCCAAGATGATTGACACTGCTGGGAATGATCTGTCCACTCCTCCTCAATGCAGTCTTAGGCTGTCGGTGTTACAGACATGCAGATAAGGGGAACACAGACCCTTGAGGAATGCCAGATGGCCACCTGCCAGCCAAGGGATAATATGGTGGCTACTGCCAAACCAGATGGGTCCTCACTCTTCCAGCTGGTACAAAAATTGCCAGGCAGCCTCCACTCCAAGAATATTCATGCATTTGGGGCTATAATCCATGCCATGTGTTTCCTGTTTTTACTACATAGTAAAAAAATAATTATTCAGATAAATGAAATTATATTTTTAATGTTACACAAACAGCTCATTGTGAAGTTCAGTTTTGGCATTAACTAGAAAATGCAGTACTTTTCTCATTGTGTGTATTATAATAGTCCTGTTTTTGTTTAATCTAAATATTGTAGCTCATTTATCTTCTCAGATGTCACAACCAGCTCTAGGCTACATAGTTCTGCTGCTGTCTACCAGTTAAATGATTATTACTTAAATATTTTATAAATAATTTGTGGATAACTAATTTTTGCTGGATGACATCTATGCTCTTTTGTCCAAAAGAATCCTTCATATTATTTTTTTTTTTTTTAGTGCATATTGAGAGTCTATAGCATCCTGGTTACTGCCTTTCTAAACAAGAAGGGCCAAAGAGTTTCTTCTGAGCAATACAATATCACTCAGTGTTTGAAATAAATAAAAATGGTCTTTTTCATAAGTGATACATTGTCAGTAAGTTAAAGAAATGAGAACAGATCCCAGGACATTTAATTAGAGATTGAGAGATCTTTACCACTTTAACCCAATGACACTTTCTTACTGTTAGCAATGGAATGGGGCTTCTAAACTTTCTTTAGCCCATAATCAGACAGTAGATGAAAACTAGGTATGTCCATACATACCTTTATTTCTAAGCCTTGGAGAAAAAAACCTGCTTCAGTTTCCACAAATTTTTTAAAAGATCAGAATCATTTTTGTTTTCATTTCCCACTTCATCTTTAAGTTTCACTCTACTCTCCATGGAGTTTTTTTTTTGTGTGTGCAAAATAAAAAGCGAGCAAGCTTAGTTTTGTTTTCTGTTGTGCACTGATTTCCAGAAATTCCTTTCCTCTGTTAGATCTACCATATGGCCACTTAAGAATCTGTATTTTTGCTTTCTGTAAAAAAAATAATCTTTTACTTTCTTGTCTTTTTCTACCATACATGCCACATTCTGCAGCCTTTCCACAAGAGAAATAATTCTCACTACTGTTCACACATTTAACAATTGAACAGTCACAAATGAATAATTTCCGAAGTTGTTTAATCTCTCTCTACACCCTAGCAGAATATGATTTCAAAACAATTTTCAGAACAGACATAAAAAAAAATAATCTGATTTTATCTTTCCTGTCAATTTATTTTAATTGAAGTTTATCACATTCTTATACTGACTTCCAAATTCCTCACCCTTTTTTCACCAGGAGTAGCTATTCCTACACATGCGTGAAATGTTTCATTTGAACTACAAAAGCCTGGAAGCAGACCTTCTTGTGAATTCACCCTGCATTTGCAAATCACCAGTGAACTGTTAAACTCCTGTCTCTGCTGAATTGCCTGCAAGCTTGTGTCTGCTGTCACTCAGCAGGTGTTACTGGCCCTTGTCCTCGGGGACTTCCATGGCTGTTGTTCTGGGCCATTTCCAGAGAAAATGTGGTTCATCACTTCAATGGCATTCACAGTCTTTTGTGGTTTTTGGACACCTGTGCCTTGAGATTCTCCATGAACTTAAATGTGTGACATATCCTCATACATTAAACACTAAACCAGAGGTGGGCTGACCACAATCCTTCTGAGGCCTGTATACACAGGTACATCAGTCCTGTGGTTGAAAAGTTACTTCAAAGCAAAAGCAATTGTGAAAGCAGATTAAAGCTAGCATGACACCAAACTCTGACCAGAAGGACCTAAATTCCAAGCATACACTCTCCTCTGGAGGTACGGGGATATCAGACCCAGCAGATGAACCAGACTGAGGACAATGACATCTGAAACTGCCACAGCCAGATACAGTCGCCAACATCTGCACAAGAGACCTTGTCCCCTTGCTGCAGCCAGGCAGTTGTGCAAGTTGGGGGTGATAGGAAAACTTAATTGTGTTTGTGGATGTTCTGGGATATACTTAATGTAGAAGAATAATTTTTATAATAGCTTGTGAGCCTTCGGACCTTGCCACAGCAGCTGCTACTCCTCTGCCTGAATTATTCAGGTGATCCACTTGGCCAGCCTCAGCATTCCCTGGCATTTAGTACTTATTAATCGCTTGAAATAATAAAAATGCTCTAATATTAAAACAAGGTAAAATAAAATAATATTATAACTGTACATTCTTATCATAGTCTATATTTAAAACTGCTAAACCATCTGCTGAACATCTTAGAGATCTGACAAATGAGCTCCAGCAAATCTTGCTGAGGCATTTGAAAGCGATACCTCCATCAGTATAGGAGTCAGTCACAGATCAAAATGTCTGGATATCTAAATCAAAGCATCTAAGCTTCCATTATCATCAACAGAGATGAAGGGCATGATTCAGTTGCTCAGACACAGGCACCAGGTGCCATTTGAGATGTCCTAAGGGTACCACCTCACCTCCAGCTGCCACTCTTGAAGAGCATGAATGTCTCATAGGCCCGGGGTTTTATATGCCAGTCTCTGAGTTGTATTTGCAGCCCTGTGAGTGTCTCCAATATCCTGGGCATCTCAAATGCCTGATGTCTGCATGTAGGCAACTGAATGAATCCCCAGCCAATACACCAGAGGAGCCAGGAGAGTAGTTTGGAAGAATTAAGTGGATTTATCAGTAAGGCTATGACATAAGGAGGAGATGGTACACACATCAGTGAGGGCCAGAAGCTCTTCTGACCAGAGCAAGTATAAAACCAGGAAGCCTCCTTTCTCCAACTCTCTGTCTAGTAAAATCAATAGTGCTATAGCTGAGGTTAATGCCCCTTAAGTTAGCTTAGCTGGAGCAAAAGAAGCCACAGCTGTGATGAGACAGTGTAAATAGAGAACAGATTAGCAATATCCAGCAACATCCAGCAACCCTGTTAACTTGAGCTGTAGTCTATATCTCCCAGTGGGCCAGTTAACTTGTGTGCAAGAATATTTCCACATTGAATGGGAGGGCTTTGCTTGTGGATGGAACCGAAATGAAAAAAAAAAAAAAATCTGTTTTTTCTGTTGTTGTTTTTGGTGGGTTTTTTTTCAGAAATAAGTAAGAAGTGTTTCAGATATGTAATTTTGAAGTGCCCAGTGAAAGCAGTTAATTCTCTCTTTAGGTAAAATTAACATAAGTTTTTAATTGCTATTCTGTAAAGATCATAAGTTTACTTATCTTTCACTATTCACTGACACTTCTCAATATCATCTTCATGGCTGGCAAATTCAATCAGATGTTTCTGTGGTACAGTCTCATGCCACTGTGAATGTCTACAGATGAGAAAAATTATCTAGACCATGCATTTTCTTTAAAAATGTCTGCATTGTGCTTTATGAATTGCATTCGGGCTCTTGTTCTGGAAATATTTCTTATCTTGTGCCTGCACTATGGATAATGTATATGGATAAGGGCTTCTTAAACACAGTATTAAGAAAGTCAGAACTCTCTTGTTCCTCTCAGCTTTGCAGCTTTGAAGGTAGGGAATGTCAGCAAGTCTAAGAAAACACAGAATTTAAACAGAGCAATTCTTGTGCTTTACAATGAAATCATGGTCTTGATCTGAAATACATGCAGGAAACTGGAAATCTAATCCTAACAGTCCAATAATTTTGATTAAGACTTGATCTTGAAAGACTTATGGACATGTTTTTTCCTAAGTCCATTCCCTATACCTACTTCAAAGCTTTACTTTAGAAATACCTGGGAGTTTCAGCTACATCAAGGTTGCGGCGATAAAGTGGCCATGCTGTGCTTTTTATTAAATGCTCAGACATGACACTTTAGCTATAGCTCTCCGACCCAGCAAAAGATCCATGCAAACACTGGGCTGCTTTATAGGGACAGAACTTAAAGTACACTTGAGCTGTACAGGTATTAAAAGCATTTCTGTAGACATTCATATCCTTGAATTGTTCTTGTCATTTCTTGAATATTTATGAAGGCACTTACTTGCATATTAAATGAAGTCTGTGAGTAAGGCATCAGTTTCACTGCAAATAATGCTTTTTGTAAAAACTTTGTTAGCGCTTCAACACAAGTGCCCTTGAGGGACTAGAAAGGTCGAACACATCTTGTTGAGTACACCCTATAGAATGTATATAAACCTTTAATCAGCACAACCACCACAGTGTAGCAGATTGAATAACATCTGAAGAAACTCAGGGAGCACTGTGACTTCCTCTGCCCCAGAAAGCTGTTCCTGACAACTTTGCAAACGTGTTCTCAGCTACCAGACCTTTGCTAAATGGGCTGCTGAACAGACTTATACTAGTTAGTAGTTCACTCTTGATTAACTAACAGATCTTCATAAATTCCAGTCTACACAGAGAAAATACACTGATTTATTTGGTCCAATACAGATTATCCTGCAAGTTAGAGAGATTTAACATTTGACAAAGGAAGCGAAGCTGGACCATAAAGCTATAAACAGTATAATAAACACTAGAAAAACATAATACTTACTAAACCAGAATGAATCCTGCTCCCCAAAACTATACATTTACTTGTTTTTATATAACATAATACTAATGAAAATTAAATACATGTGGTCACTGAGGTCACACCTTAGCACTGTGAGACTCAATCTGACAGATACCTGATCTGATACTATGAAAATTCATTTGCATTAAGTGTTCATAGAATTTACCTTAATTTAACAGAAATTTGTAAAACTTATATCTCTGTTATTTGCAAATTGATAGAAAGCAAAATTAACCAGCATGCTTCTCCACAAAACAGAGGTGTATACTCAGTTCTAAGTCTTAATACTGGCATATATTGCAGAGCCATACATGAATTTTCAGATAGTGAAAATTTGACAATGTAATATCAATAGAAGTAGAAATAGGCCATGAATGAAAACTCTGGTTTTGTGGTTTGTTGGACTGAATACTTCATAAATTGCTCATTAATAATAGCTCACTTAGCTCTCCTAAGTGGTTTTATAATATAAGACCAATTTTTCTGTTGAGTTTTTTTTCCCCTTTCCTTAGTGTTTTCATTTATTCATGATTGGTGTAGCACAGATCAATGGAAGTCTATCATAGCAAAGACTAAATGAAGCGTAAGTTGAAGGTGTCCTGATTTAGCTCTGTAGGACACAAATCACATTCCTCTTTTAAAACCACTGGAGACAGATCTTGCATGTTGGCAATGCACTTTTGCAGTTAAGTCTGGCGTATCAACATAATTCTTCTGCTGTTTACAAGGAAATTGAGCAAAGGAAAATTATTTTCAATTTCAGCCTCCAGCCAGCTGTACTGTCAGACAATGAAGCATGATGCTAAGTGCAGAACAGCAGCTTGTTTGTTAGATGGTAAGTAATCAAATAGCTTCAGTCCAGAAAAGGTTTTATATTGTCCTTGGCCTTTGGACAATAAGATTTCTTTTCCTAAGCTTTCTTCCTGTGAGAAAAGAGGAAAAAAACCCCAAACAAACAAAACCCAATATTAACCCTACTTGTATTTACTGTGAAAAGATGAGGCTCTCCCAGCTCTATAGAGCAGTGAGCCTCCAGGTGTAGACCAGATAATAATGGATGTTTCATTTCATTTCCTTCTCTTGTGCCTTCATGAAAGGAAACCCAGACATTGCCTTTAGCAATGCTGCTGAAGGATGCTGACCCCAAAAGCATATTGCAAATTAGAGAAGTGTATTATTCCCGTGTAATGGTTGAATACAAACAGGAAGGACAGACCTTAGTTTCCATTCCTTGTAGATAAGACAGAAATACTACACCTTTACAGACTGAGAGCAAAGATCTTTATATAAAGATATAACTGAAATTAATTCTTCAAGAGGGAACATTTCCTCTTATTTCCTCTGTTTTATTTGACAGTGAGAATAAAGCAAATAATAATACTCAGAAGTGAGCACAGCATTTGCTTAAGACTAGACATAAAAGATCCTTCATGAAGCAAAGGGCTAATAATAATAAACTCTTTGGGAAAGAGAACTTCCTGATAGTAAAAGATGAATAAACTGAATTGAAACTTCTTTATGATCTTCTAATGCACAGTCATTTGGGATGCTTACACGGCTCTGTCCCCAGAGAATCTTTGTGTCTCACTTTTTTATGCTCTGGATTTACTCCCCCTTCAGAATGGGACACTGATCATTTCCTCATTTTGCAGATCCAGACATGAAGGTCCAATGACTTTTGCATGTCACTGAAAATGTCAGAGTAAGAAAATCACTTCAGAGTAGAAGACAGAACTCATATTTTGACTGAAGTAAAAAAAAAAATAAATTATCCTGTGTTTAGTCTTCCTTGTTGAATAAATAGGAAGGAAAGGTTTATAAGTTATCACTCATGAGACTATACCAACATGGAAGCAAAAGAAAGCCTCAAGGCTAGAATACTGGTTGAGAGAATATGGAAAGTATTAGTGACAGAAAAAAAAAAAAAAAAAAGGAATGCTAAATTACTGTGCAGTCTTTCATGTGGTGTGGTTGTGCCTCTACACATTTGTGGATAAAAAACAAAATTCAAGTTATGGTTACAGAAAAAAAAAAGATCAAATGTTTATGCCATTGCAATTTGAGCAAGAGGTGTAATTAAAACATCTGAATCAGTCAACTCACTGCAACACAAATGCTGGAAAAACTCAGATTATAAATTGTTTTATTTTATGTCTTCCATTTCTTTTGTATAAAGAACATCCTGTTCTCTGCCTAATCCTACAAACGATGTACAATGAACCGTCACTTAGCAGAAATGTCATTATTTGAATCAGGGTCATGTTCAACTTTAAGTGAGGTTTGTATAACAGAACCATCTGTCTTCCCCAAGGCCACACAGCACAGTGGGACTAAGGTGATTGGGACACACTGTTTCACTAGAACTGATTTTTTCTATTTTGTCCAGCTGAACTCTAGCTTTGCCTAATCTCCAGGAATTTTGGTCCTGCTCAACTCAGTGGCCATATAATATAGTCAGTAATTAATGGTTCAGAACTAAAATGCATTACACAGGGCTATTATTCTTTATATGTATATATGCTGACAAATGCTAGTTAATTATACCTTAAGTGTATGTAGTACTGTGTAAGTATAGACTACACTTTATCATCTGAGTCTTCCTAAGACTCCCTGCTTTGCCCATATTGTCTTAAGCATCACCAAAACCCAAGGAAATATTTTGTGAGAAGGTTAGGTAAAGAAAGATGCCATGTCACTTTTGTTTGTTTGTGGTTTTATTTGTTTGTTTATTTTTCTTTTTTTTTTTTTTTTTAAGGAGGAAACTGAAGGAGAAGCCATAGGAACCAGGTACAGAAAACTTCTCAGTTGATGAGGCAGACTGCATGGCAAAGAGTAACTGAGGTTAAAGGAAAGAAACAGCAAAACAGATTTAAGAGTCTGAGAGCAGGATGATAGTAAAAGATGTGGGTAACTAATGCTGGTAAAGACAGAATACAGAACTGTAGATTCAGTGAATAGTATTCTACAAGATGAAAATCAGAGAGGGCATAAACATTTTCATCTTCAAAGTGATTATATTTTTAACCATTTTTAATCCAGACATTACACATACTTAGCTCTGGGAGAGAGCTAAGGCATCTTTGAGAAAATAAAAGAATGAACTGAAGGGAAGGAATTGTTGGAAGTGGAGATGGAGAATATATTCTTTAGTGGCAACAGTAATGAAGACAAGAAGCTAGATAGAAAAAAGTGATGCAATACCTGAATAGCAAGAAATGAAGAATAGAGGGTTCTGTAAGAAACAGAAAATAAAAAGTTGAAACAGATCAAAATGGGCTTGTTGTTGCCAGATCCCACAAGTTACACATAGCCATAGCTATGGATGGGGTCAAAAGATAAGTCAGAGAGCAAAGGGACAATGGTGTGGATCATCAGGGAGTAGCCAGAGGAAAGCCCAGAGGGGTGGGTGGGAAGGGAAGGAGTGAGTGCAGACAAGGAAGGGAGAGGAGCACTGCTGAGGGAAGTATGCAGTGAGCACAGAGATGGGTGTCAGCTTCAGATCCACCAAGGAATACTGTTTTGTAAACACAGGGTAAAGGGCAGGAGTGATGGTGTACAGCAGATAGGAGATAAATGGAAATAAGTGAATGGTAGGGAATTGGATTATCAGTGATGAAGAATGAGTGTAGAGGATGAGATGAGGAGAATAAAACAGCCAGAAATAACCAACTTACCACATTGGCACAGTGGGAAGGGAGAAGGGAAGCCGGAAGGATGGTAGAAAGGAGCCAAAGGCAGATGGACACCACTCCAGGGCAAATCAAGTAAATAATATATTTCAAACAGGAGATACAGAAAAACAAATGCTCTTCCGAGTTTGATCTTGGACACATCTATGAGGAGAGCAACAGATACTAGTTGGATTTGGAAGACTGGAAGCTGTTACATAACATGAAGGAGGGGAAGCAAGTGAGAAGTTCATAATTAGGGTAAACAAAATTCCTCAGAGACAGATTAAAAAAGCAGTGAGGGCTGCAATTGAGAAAAAAAGAATACAAGCCAAAGCAAAGCACAATCCAGGAATAAAAGCAGTACATTGAGGATTGTAAGTCAGAAGAAATGACTGCAGACTTTAAAGTTTGTAAAACTATTCTTCTACTCTTTTGGTTATCTGAATTGCCAGATTTTTATTCTCTGAGTGTCTGGAACAATCAAGATTGTTCTTTACTTATAGTTGCAGTGAATCTTGTGAAATTAAACGACTATACAAAATGTTGAAACATTTCTTGCTCAGAATGACTCATTAACGTCATAGAATAAGTAAGTGGATAACACAGCTAAATTATTCAGAGCCCTTGAACAGACTTCATCCATAAACTGACTTCAGTGAGTATAAAAACTCTCAGTGATTGTCCCCATAGGACTGATATTAATTCACAACCAAAAACTGTAGTATCTCCTATACTTGGAAGCTAAGCATTTTTTTGTCTTCCATGAGAAGACAAAATTAAATGTTAATCCATAAATTATCCATGCCTAAATTGAAAAATACTCTAAAGTACTGATTAAAATCTTAGGTGGCATTAACACCAACTTCACATTTCTTCCTTTTTGCTTCATAATGCTACCCTCGCTAATGGATTTACTGTTGAGAAACTCAGGAAATTGAGTGTTAGGCAACTAGTAAAAGTATTCACAAAAAAAAAGCATTCTGAAATGGGAACTTTAAACATCAACAAGCATCATCCTCTGTAACCTCTAAATCTATCCCAAAAGACTTTGTGCTTTAGAAGACATCCATAGTACTAGACAGTAGTTTTAAAAACTGTTGAATCAGAGTCTGAAATCCTTGATGAAGATAAACTGCACTGGAACATCTTTAAGAAATGAAGTGACCAAGGCATGCTTTCAGAGTCCTTTTTTCTTTAACCTGTCAGTCACTTTTTTGTGTGTGTGTGAAGAGCACAGGCTGTGTATTGGGAGGGGAGTTGTGAAAGCAATAGCATGAAATGAGGGGAAATGAAGGGAAAGCAGGGAAATGCTGGGGAAACATGGGAGTGAATAAAAGGTAAGGACAGAGAAGGGGGATTTACGTTTTTTTCACAACAAAGTGACAGCTGTTATGTCCTGAGTCTATACTTGTCCTGATCTTTTTTTTTTGTGTGCTGTCTTTTTCCCCCATCCCACATCTGTCTTTCTCTGTGTATGCTGTATGCTTTCTGGGTAAATCGTTTTCCCTATATTTGGAAAGAAACACAACATCTTTTTGGCACTGGAGCAAACTCCATAATGAAGTATGTGATTATAACTGATGAAGGATATAGATTCATCTTTCAACTTTGTGAATTATTTACTATGATTCAGAATCATTAATTCCTTTGGGCCAAAGCTTACTCTCTGAAGCTGCTGCAAGAGTTACTGTATGTTGTTGATGAGACTGAAATTCAGGGTTGGGAAGAAATCGGGGCCAAGATTTTAAGCACTAAGCAACTGCCCTAAAGCCAAATCCTTTAAAGTACCACATGCTGGACATGGGTGTTTGTCACTGCGTATTTATCAGTTTTTAACATTATTATTAATAATAATAATGACAATAAGTGTTGTAACAGTATCTAATATTTATATACAGCTTATCATCCCAAAGTCTAGTCCAAATGTTTTTTTCCCAAATGGGTAATCAGAGTTAGAGAGATTTATGAAGCTGTCAAATAAGGAGCTTTTGAAAAGCAGTTACAGTTTCTGTAACACTTCACATCATGCTTCCTGTATGTTTGAATGTTCAAGCAGCTACAGTTGTCTCTGCTGATGTTTGCTAGTCACAAATGCAGAAGGAATGTCGCTTCAATATTAAATTTTAAAAGTTACCCTAGAATAAGTACATTAATAGGGTTGCAATAGTATATATCCAAAATGATAACAGCAAGAAGTCCTGACAGTTGGCAAGTACCTTATCCTCAGATGCTCTGAGTCCACAAGGTCCAAGAGCTAAGACACCAGTCCTGTCTCAGTAATGTGCAGTACAAGGATGTCCATGAAGCAATGGCATGTCTACTGGCTATCTCTTAATAGTGTGTGCTGCACTGAAAGTCTTGTGAAGATATTCTTGATCCCAGGCATTTTATATCTTTAACATTTTTAATAAGTTAGATAGTTGACAGGGGCTAATAATTCGACAGTTGACAGGGGCTAATAATTCGGTATACACCATTCAATTCCCTGACTAAATTTGTTCCACACCCAACACTATTCTTCAATCAGGAATTCATTCTGTATGTTCAAATCAGCGCAGAATTATTTGTAGGATCAGGTTGACTATGTAGGGTGAAAGAAAAGATCTGTATATAAGCTAGATAACACACCCTACCTCAAGGTGTGCAGAACTGAAAGTGACTTATTTCATGAAGTAAAAGAAGTAGCCTATCAACAAACTCAACAACATAAAAAGTATTAATTTTCAGGGTCTTTCTTGTAGTCTTAAAAGAAATGTTGAAAAGTGACATTTACAACGTGTCTGACAACTGTCATCAGGAAACCTGTTTTCTCCCCATATCCGTAAGTTACTGAAAAGACTTGACCCCCTAAGTGAAATCGGAAGATATTTTCCTTTATGTTGGCACATTTCCAGATGGCTGGAATCTAGACTTGACTTCTTCTGCCTGAGTGTAACAGACAAGAATTGACACAACACCAAGAACACCGTTCTGACTCCCAAGCTTGTCTATATGATTTTGTAAGATCCACAATAATGGGAGCAATGGATTCCTGCTGGGATGACTTTGTCAGCATACGGAAAAACCTTTCCTATGGTCCATGTTTTGTATCTCAGTTATTGTTTTGCTATCTTGTTCTAACAGGCTTCAAATCAGTACCTTTTCTGCAGCTCTTCTATCAGGAGCTCTGAAAACTATGATGACTTACCTCCCAGAGGGTATTCATCATTACCATATTTACTGTTCTGTCTGGAAGTTGAAGCCATCAGCATAAGCCATATATGTCTGTGGCAACTATGTTGTGGATTTTCACACAAAAAGGGCATGCATGCTAAGGTTTAGAGTAAGTACGACATCCCTCAAGAATAAAAAGAAAAATCACGGAACATAAATTATTCACCTCTAAGTTTCTATTGAAAGAGCAGATGAGTTACAGGGGAGTGGGGACCAAGATCAATCACACAACTAGCAAAAAATGGTTATTTCACCCTTATACAAACTATATTTCCTGTATGAACAATATTTCATTCATGTCATTCTTTACACAAAAAGAATGAAAGGAATTGTGGAAAGCCATGAAAACCATTGTGGATTTTATTCAACTGCATCTTCATCAAGCACTGGTCTTTCTACAGCATTGTCCCCACAGCAGGTTTTGAACCAAGTGTTGATTGATTTATCTACTATTCACCTTGCAAGCTGGATGATGTTAACACCAGTGGAACGTATCATGTGCTACAGTGATGTCTGTATATCATTTGCCTGTGTTATGATCATTTATTTCTCCTGCTGACTTAAACTACATTTCAAATATTAGAAATTAATATAAATAAACCCCTGTACATATCACCTACATATTCCAGAATTTATCAAGTACAGGATTAAAACATTGATTTATTCCCTACTAGTGAAGTATTAGGAGCCTTAAAGAATAATAGCAAGCCATCAGCTGGAAACAAACTGGGAGACTGTCACTTTAATGTTAAGGGTAGACTGATTGAAGAGAACAAAAACTCGTTGCAGAGGAGAAATAAGGGGTACAGAAATGGGGCTCTGCTTCCTTCTCTGACAACCTGTTATTGCCTGTGACCTAGTTCCTGACCATGTGCTAATTCCTGAGAGTGTTTTGGAAGAAAACTCTCTCTACATCCCAAACATGGCAATGGGTGCTAACTGAAGGGCTGCAGAAAGAGGGACAAGCAGGACAGCTCTGCATGGGGCCAGTGGCTGGGTGAGCCCTGGAAGCCCAGATAAACTGAGAGGCACCTCAATGACCGCATCACTCTTTTTCCTATATTCTACCACCCAGTTCTGCCTGTTCAAGCCATTTGTGTTCAGTCTTCCCTGCCTGGGACTTCCCTGCTGAGTTACTTTGCTCTGCAGATGGAGGTGCAGACATGCTAAGAGAGGACAGACAGGGACACTCTTCAGAAAGGGGTGCCCACTCATTCATTTGAACTGTTCTGAAGATGACTGTCACCACAGTACAAATACAACAGTATTTGCGAAGATGCACAAATAGTCAGGTAAAAAACATACCATCCTTGATATGTTTCAGAGCAAGCAAAGCAAATAATTTCTTTGATTCATGTAACGGCAACAAGGCCAACAAGGCTGTTTTACTCAAAGCCATGAGCTGGAGAGATTAAAAGTTCATCGGTGACTGAGTAGACCATGTAGTACCATGTGGGGGCTTTTCCACTGAGCCTCATAAATCTTGGAGCTGGAAAGGGCAGGCAGGGGTGGGATGCGAGCGAACCTCAGAGCACACGGCAGCCCCGCAGGAGCCAGAGCTGGCTCCCACCCACGGGCTTCGCAGAGCTTTTATTGCTCACCAAGGGCCAAACCTCACTTTTGTTACAGTCAGTGGGAGTTTTGCTGTCGCCTTTCTTGAACCAAGGCTTGACACGAGTTGAGCAAACAATGAGAAAACAGGAGCCAAACCCCAGGCTGCAGAGCCCCATGGCAAGTTTCCATGGCTTTAATTGGTACCTAGTCTTAGTCTCCTAAAAGAATAATTTTCACAGTACCTGTTCTTCAAATTCAAAGCACAGCCTTTATACTTGAAAACATACATATATATTATAAATAGATACATATACTTTTGTTTCTCTTTGTAACAAAGATAAAATCTGTGAGCTAACATTGCTAACAGTGCCTTCAGATTTTCTGATATCTAACATCTATCCCAAATATCAAATCTTTGTTATTGTTGTCTGGTTTAAGTGGAGCAAATAATTTCCCAACTGCTCTGTTTGCTTCAAAGAGCTTGTGTTTGCAAATGCAAGGGGAAAAAAATATAAAAAAGC
Source organism: Ceyx melanurus (assembly GCA_024611195.1). NCBI lineage: Eukaryota > Metazoa > Chordata > Aves > Coraciiformes > Alcedinidae > Ceyx > Ceyx melanurus. The sequence goes on along the minus strand of JANHGL010009991.1, from coordinate 119,836 downwards.
ATAAGCAGAAAAATGGAAATAAGAGAGAGAAAAAAAAGTAACTAAAAATATTCTGTAAAGTAGGAAAACCATTCCACAAATCATGTTACAAATCTTTTCTAAAATGTTAATGTAGTGAGTTCACACAGTGTGCATAGTGTACATATATATGGATTATTATGGAGTAAAGCTAAACTGTAGTGTAATTAAGACCTCATGGTTCAATTTTAGATCAACATGAGAAATTGAGTCACTGAGCACATACCATCATACTTTTAATAAATTGGAAGGTGATAATATGACTTTGTGGAGAGGATAAAATTTCTGGAGAGTTATTTTTTTTATAATAGCTTTCTTATATTTTAATGGAAAATAACTGAGAAATCGACAGGAAATTAATTTATACTTGGGTTAGGAATTGAATTCCTGAGGTTCAGGAAAAAATGCACTTACATCTAATAGTTTGTCATCATCTTTTGAGCAGTAATTGAGTCTGACCTCCCTGTACATGAGCAGCACCAAGTCTGTAAGTGCTGCTCCAGTACAAGCCAACATTACCCTTTGGAATCCATACAGCTCCATGTGCCTGGCCTTATGAAAGCACATAGTGCAGTGCCCGGTCCTTCTGGGTGAGGGCCACACCATCCAAGGGGGAGAACTCTGTACCATGGGATGCTCCACACTTCCAACTGGATGCTGTTGCCAAGGTCAGGGTAACCCAGGCCACTCACTGAGGAAGGCAGGATTATTCACTCTTGGGCAAATTTGCCTCATAGATTCTTTGCACCTCAGCTGTTTCTGAAAGTATGGCTTTATGGTTATGAATGTTATGATGGCCTCTATCCACACACTCATGATATAGTCCTGACAACATGTTGGCATTACTTCATATCTTACCTTTTTTGACTTTTTTGTTGTTTTGTTAGTTTTTTTTAGCAAGCTCTAGAACCTCATTGTTTGCTAGAGCTTTTGTTATAATCTGAAGACAGGTCAGAGAGCCTGACAGATTTCTTTGCAGCAGAACTGTATGCTTTGGACCTGAGGTCATGGATCCATTTGCACTTCCAATAATTTGTTGCATCAAGATGTGTTGCAACATTGTGAAACAAGACACATCAGGGTTGTTTAGTTGTTTGGGGTTTGTTTTGTTTTTAATTCTACCCTCAATTTCTCTCAAGTCCTTCCCTACCTCTCCCAGAGAGCAGTAAGTCATTTGGCAAGATCTGAAATTAGGTTCCAGTCTTTAGCTTTCAAGGTTTAAGAAGAAATCATTCTTCTGTACAGGGTCATTCACTGAAAGGTTATATTTACTATAATCTTGGGATTTGTCTCAGGACTCATCAGTTGACACTCAAACTTCATAGCTCCCTTGACTTTGCAATTACAGCCTTACATCAGGTAACTAGACACTTGGGCCACTTTTCTGAGCAGCACAATACCAGATGTACCTCGTGTGCCTTGGGTACCTTATTCCATCTTTAATTTCGCTGTAGTTATTGCACCCTAGTTATTCTACTAAAAGACTAGGAATACAGTCTAATTAAAGTAAAGGAAGATGACAGTGAAATCCCCCAAGCCCAGAATGCTACCAGTAACAGTGAGTGTTTCTTTGCAGCAGTGTTTAAGATGACTACTTATGGGGTATGACATTTTAAACTACAGAAAGAGAAAGCAAATTCTCTAGGGCTGAATCATCATATCTGGAAACACAAATAATGTTCAATTTACATGAACTCCATTCATAAATCTGAATTACACACTGTATAAAAAGACTCTCAAGCAGTATATACTGGTAGAAATGCATAAATGAAGCATGGGTGGCTTCCAAATGAAAAGCTGCAACCTAGAGGAAAAGAAATGGCATATTTGTTGTTTCTGACTAGTTCCATTTTTTTGTATCAGAAATGAACACAAGACCTTTATCTGAGATGAGTATCATAGAGAGAACATTGCCAGAGGGGTCGGCTGATCACACAGACTGCCCACACAAGAGTTCCCACTGAAGACAGATGTTGCATCAGACAAAAACTGTGTCTTGGTTGCACAAGGAAATGTACCTGAAATGCATGTGCAATCAAAGGGGTTTTGCTTGTGGAGCACTAAGCACAAACCAAGGGAAGTCAGCTGCTGGGAAAGGTAGGTGTCCTCTGCTGCTCCTTTCCTCTTACAGGAAAATGTAATCACTGATCCTGCCCTCTTAGAAGAAAACTTAATAATGAATCCAGTTTTGTTTTGCTTCATTTGCATAAAGCTATAAATCCCATGTACCATGTTGGATATCACTAAACACAACAGAGCATTCATACAGATTTCCTAACACTTCATGGAATCCATTCTTTTGGTTAAGCTTCCATGTACTGACCAGGAAGGTGACAATTTACTACACAAAGAGCAAAGTAAATATGAATGAATATCAAAGTGCATTGTTCAGGAGGAAAAGTGTTTCCCATTATCCTTGTTAGTATCTTTTTAAGGATTCATTTTTATAACATCCCTAAAAATCTTCCATCCTGCCATTTAATTATGCTCAGAGGTCAGGCTGTGATGCTGTAAGCCCCAACTCCAATTCACACACTGAGCATTTAATTTTTTTGAGGTTCCTATCGTAACTGCATCTGAGTATTCTACTTTCCATTAAACCAGTGAGATGATAGAAGACCAAACAGGAATTTGAAATCTGAATGCCTGTCTGGATCTGAGCCAAGTACCTTCCAGTACAGCATTAAGTAACACAGCTAACATCTGTCCTTGGCAGAAGGCAATGGCACATGGAACTTTTCTGAATGGTGGCCTAAAACAGCAGGAGCTGTCAGAGTTTTCTCTCCATCATATTTCCATTTGTCCCGGGTTCATCTAGGATAGGGTTAATTTTCACAAGAAGCTGGGAGGGACCACAGCCAGGATAGAGAAAGGAAATGGCCAAGGGGATACTGGATACCATGTAGACATAATGCTCAGTCCATAAGGGGGAATCTGGTCAGGAGAGGTGCTTGAAGCTCCTGGGCAGTGGCTTCAAAGCAGTGAGGAGTTGCATTGTACATCACTCACTTTATATATTATTATTTCATTAGTATTACCGTTATTACTGTTGTTTAGCTGCTTTTAGCTCAAACTGCAGAGTTTACATTTTGTCTCCCAATTCTCCTTCTCATCCTACTAGCACACAGGAGGAAGAGTGAGCAGCGGCCCGTGGGTAGTGATGCTCAATTGCTGGCTGGGACCAAACCATGACAACATTTTTGGTCACCAGTATACTTTTGTCACGGTTTAGGGTCAGGGCAGCCCAGACCGATAACAGACGCTCTCTTTTAACCCCCCTCCCTCCCCAAAGTGGGAGAGAAAAGGAATAAGGGAGAGAGATTTAGTGATTTGGAAGAGGAAACTAGAACAATTTAATGAAAAAAATGAAAATGAAATATATACAAATATGTACAAAGCCAGTACTGAACCCAACCCCCCTGATGGTAATTACATCACCCTCACGGATGCTGTGAAGGAGCTGGACTCTGGCACAGGGTCCCAGGAGCGAAAAACAAAAAACAAGCAAGAGAGCCAAAACAAAAGAGAGACACTGGAAATGAAAAAGGGCCAAACCTCCAGATTCCCGAGCTTTCTATACTGGATATGACGTGTATGGGCTGGAATACCTCGTTGGTCAGTTTGGGGTCACCTGTCCTGTCCACTCCTCCCCGCAGGTGCGGTCTCTCACTTTTCTGCACCCCTCAGTGCGATACACAAATTCTAGCAATGGCCTTGGTTTGCATTCCATCCCTGGTAGTAACTCTAAACATGAGGTGCCACCACTGCCAGAAGCGGACACTGTCTGCAAAACACGCCGTCAACTCCAGAAAGTGCAGCCAGCCAGAAAACCCAAACTGAAAAAGTAAAATCACTGAACAACATGTGCTCGGTTTTCACCCAAACCAGGACAACTTTCAAGATAATAAGCCTACTCCTTCTGTGCAAATGTATAGAAGAATCAGAATAATATAGAGAGCGGAAAAAAAAATAATCAAAGACAACAAAGAGCTTCCATACAATGAACAGATAAGGATTCCTTAATTGTGAAAAAAAAAAAAAAATACTAAAAAGAGACATGACAGAAGACTGTAAAATCATAAGCAGAATGGAAAAGGTGAACAGGAAATAGTGAAGAACTTGTCACTGTTACTCCCAGTAGAAGACTGAGGAGGACATTAACTGATTATAATGGGTCATAAATTAAAAATAATAATGAACAGGAGCCATTTTTTTGCACAGCTTGCTGTTAAATTGTGGAAGCTCCAACCACAAGGCATTGTGGTATACATAAGGTCAAAACACAGTTGGAGATATGCCTGGAAGAAATGTAAAGACACTGGTGGCCCAGGCAGTCTGGCAGTTGCAGACCCTGGAAATGGGAGTATATAGCAGGGAGGTTTCACTGCATTCCAGCTTCGTTCGGACAGTCTTTCAAACACAGTTGACAGTGTTGGAGACAGAACTGAGATACGTGGACATTTTTTGATGTTTAATGTTGTAAAACTGTTCTTCTGCTCTCATATTACATATGTATGAAAATCACCAGAAAAGTCAATGGAAACTTGATGTGAAACGAATTTCATCATGGGATTAAATTTCCTGTATTTGTAGCCCTCTTCTCTCTTTCCCAAAAAATCTGCTCAAAGCTATCATTATCATTTATGTCTCCAGCAGACTTTAGCAGTTTTTCAATGTATGCTCTTTGTGCAAAAATTTTGCCCTTTTCTTTATGAATAGGTCATTAATGTTTACCAAAAAAATGGAAACAACTTCTTTTCAAGGGCCAGATCTGCCTACTTTCTCATTTCTGAGGTTCAAAGTTATGAGTGGTCTGTTGTGGAAAACAAAGCTTACGAAAGCTTTGCAAATGCAAATGAAATAAGTAAATTTGCCTTTTTTTTTTCTTTTTTTTTTCTTTTTTTTTTTTTTTTTATGATAGGGATAGAGAAACAACAAAAATTTGCAATTTTAAAAATCAAAAAGCGGTGTGTGAAATTTTTTATGGCCAGGGCAGCTTCCAAAGGGAAATTGGGGCCAAAGAGGAATTTTAAAACATAACTAAATCAAGGAAACAAAAAAGTTCCTTTTCACTTACACAGAAGCCCTGTTGAAAGAGGAATACTTGTGGGACATGAGGAATGAAAAATGTCAGCATGCAACTGCCCAGGCTTGCCCGATTTGTAGCTCCCACCTCATGGCAATTGCTAAGAGTGTTGTAAAAGAGTCTCTTTGTCTCTGGAGAAAGTATTGCTTTCAAAGACAAGAAAAATCCACAAGCAACCTCTCACTTTGACACACAGGTCATGACATTAAAAGAATAATGTGAAGAATCGCAAACCACCGGTTCCATTTAGGAAAGCAAATGGCTTAGTAGGAGGAAGGGAGTGCTATTTAACTTAAGATCTACTAATTCTCTGTTTCCATATATTTAGCTCCTTCTTAATAAATAAATAAATAAATAAATAAATAAATAAATAAATACAGACACCTAGTAGAGTCCTTTAGAATGACCCAAAAGACACAAAATCCTTTAGCTGAGTGGCCCATGTCAGTGATTTGCAAAGGGGGAGGCTAGAAAGATGTCATTTTTAAAAAGAAGGGGGGGTTAATTTGCCATCCCCACTAAGGTTTGTAAAAACATCATTTCACTGCAGAAGAGAGATGCCAGTGTCACAAGTCAGTGCCGCAGTGATCCAGACACTGGAATGAACACGTTTCCTGGGGAGTGCTTGGGTAAGTTAGAGATCAAGTAGCAAAGCAGCCAAAGGGAAGGAGGGAGAGACGAGAGGGCACCGTGCCAGCAGAGCTGGCACACAGTCTCACCTCTGACGTGGGAAGAGTTGACAGGTTTATGATTTTTGTCATTTTGCCAGAATCAGCCTCAGCAACCGGTTTTGCTTGAAATGCCTAGAAAATCGTGGTTCTGGCAAGACAAAATAGTATTTCATTTCTTTGCCCAGACCTAAGAGGTGACAAATCTATCTTGATGGATACATTCCTTAACAAAACCTTTTTTTGCTGCATCCCTTCCCTCTGCTGAGGCTGGAGATGGTAACACTGGGGCTGTTGCCTCTGTGCCCTGTTGGCTACTCTGCTATTGCAGCAAATCGCTGAAAAGTGCCAGCAGCAGCATCACTCTAGAAGAAACTGAAGGGAGAAAAACAGAGGGGCCCTCGATTCAGCTAACCAAATGAAGTGCAAACCAGAAGGGAATTTTTAAGAAAGGGAGAACTTGGATTTTTTTTAACTCCTTGAAACTCTGAACTTTTCAGTTTAGCTTATGAACTGGATCTGTGACTTACACTTATGAGCAGATGGACAGGTTGGGTCTACAGCTAGGGCTGAAGTGAATCCTCAACTGCACTTCTTCCTGAAACTCCCCTATCAGGGTTTGGAAACCCTGGCTGCCCCTGTGAGTAACTGTAACATAAAAAAGACATGAAGATATCTTTGGAGTTCTGAGCAACTGGGTATTTCCAGAGCAGAAACCCCAAATGCAGCCAGACTATGAAGATTTAGTGAACTCTCAAGTTCTGACAAGAACAGCAGAAAGAATTACATTGTTTGAAGAGTTACCAGTGGGAACTATTGAAAGGCAGCCCTGCTGAGATATTTTTGGAATAGCAGTAGCATATGACACTGACAAAACTCAAAGCTTTTATTATTGTAGTTGTTGCTACTATTAGGATTTGTAAGAATGAACTCCGCTTTCTGCCAGGTAACCTGTAAAAGGCCATGAAATCACTTAGTTCTGAGCCCTTTGAGAGGCACAGAGGACTCCATCCTGCAGACTGGACTCACCATATGCAACCGGAGTTCCCATCATTAGTTCAGCCTATGGACATTTCTTAGTCTGAGCTGTGGATCTAAACAACACAGGAAAAAAAAAGAAAAAAAAAAGTAAAAAAAAAAAGAGGTGCCAGTGTTCTTGGTATCCACAGAATAATTAATTACAAATGCCAGTGAGGACAGTCACCTTCTCCAGGCAATCAACAGATCTCTGAACACTTCAGATTACACATCAAGGGATTTTAGTGGTTAATCACTGTTTAACTGGCTACCTAATTTGTATGGCTATTTTGTCTGGAAATTAGATTTTCTTTTTCAGAAAAAGATGCAATAAGAAGTTTGGTAAGTAGATATATTTAAAGGTTTGAGCTCATGGAATCCAGATTTGATGCCAAAATAGGTATCTGTGCATTCCTGAAAGTATTGTAGGAAATGAACCGAGGAGGAGTCAGGAAGCCATAGATTAGTGAATCTGATCTCTGTGGTAGGCAGGAACTTTCGAAGTTAATAAGAAATGAGATCACAGAACATCTGGAGAATGCTTTGGGTTTTGTTGGGTTTTTTTGTTTGCTTTGTTTTGTTTAAATAAAAATTAAAAAAAAAAAAAAGAAAAGAAAAATAAAAGGGGAAAGAAAAAGCAACTTTGTAACCATGGCCTCAGAAAAGGGAATGGATGAAAAATTTGTGAATTTTTGAGGAAGTGACAAGAGGAGTCACTTTTTTTTTTGAGGAGTGACAAGACAAAACTTAATTAGCAAGATATAAACGTCACAGTACAAAAATCCAGGAGTTTCAGTAGAAAGGGCAGAAGTATGTAGTAACCACAACATTATCCAAGTATATAATAAAAAGCACCAATTGACTGAGAGCAGAGGGGGTTTTCCAGCTTTTAAACAATGAGGCCAAACCCCACTTACTAAAGCTGGTTACTGTGAAGTATCTTCTCAGTCAGTAAACAGGTTCTCTCACGCACATCTTAGATGCTGTGGCAAGCAGGCAAAAGTAAAATATAGAATATAGCTGCAAATTTCCATTAAATAAAAGAAGTAATCACAGCTTTCTTGCTAAACTCATAGTAAAGCCAAATTCCTTTTTATGGTGCATATTTCTAAGGAAAGACAAAAGGCAGCAGGCAACAGATTCCCACTCCTTCTTTGTAGTCAATTCTTAAATAGAAAGACAAAGGTTATTTTAAAGAACTAAAGGTAGCTCCCACTGGAAAAAGCCAACTCTCTTTAAACACATCCAGCTAAAAGCTGATTATTTTTGTTTTGTTTTAAGAGTACAACCATATGGTCTGGCCAAAGAAACCTGACCTGATTTTTCTTCTCTAGCCTGGCTCATTCTCATCTTCATGTCTTACTAATTACAGCCATCTCACAGCATTTCTGTTTTCCCACATGTATTTCAGTGCTGGTTGCCTACTCCTAAAACAGTCTGAAACCTAGAGGTGACAGTGTGAAGCAGATGGGGTGCTATAACTGGCATTTCTGGTTTACTTAATTAGACATTCTGAGTAAGGGGTGCATTTTTTAACCTCTGGCTTTTGTACCCTTTTCCTTGTAAACCCCTTGATTTAAAACAAGCCAATTTGACAAAGCAGAATACTACATACAAAACAACTTGCCATGAGCCAAGTTCTTGCTCTGCCCCGGTGTTTCAGACAATGCTGCTGTGACCAGGATGCATTTTCAACTGGAGAGACAGAGAAGAGAAATAATTATCTTAGCTCTGTACATACTTCCTGAAAGGGATACAGAAAAGCAAAGTGTATAGAGTTTTCACATACTGCATATGTTTACAAGGCAGTATAGGAAGACAAAAATTAGTTCGGAGGTGTGCAAAGATGGTTTCCTTACACCAGCAGTGACTGGAGGCAGGGAGTCTTTTCATATTGGGCCCAGTGTCTTTTATGTGAGTTTTTCAAATTTTCTTCATAATAATAATAAATGCCCAACAGCAGGGAAGCACAAGCCCATTAGTCTTGTTTTGGTAAGATTTCACAAAGTAATGGATTGAGGCCTCCTAGAAACTGTTACAAGACAAATTTAGCAGGTGATTGGGAAAATGTGGGTTTGCAAAAGACAAATCATACTAGACTGACCTGGAGATCTTCTACAATGAAATAATGGGAAGAGCAGTGGTTGTTGTTTGGTTTTGTTCACATGGACTTCAGCAAAGATGTTCAACACTGTTTCCCACAGCCTCCTACCAGATAAATAGACAAGATACAGACAAGATGGGTGGTCTGTGAGATGGGCAGCAAACTGGATCACAGGCTGCACTGAGAAAATGATGATCAATGGTTTTCACAAGACTCGCAGCCTGTCACAAGTGGGGTCCTCCAGGGTTTGACACTGGGCCCCATGATGTTCAACATCTTCATAAATGAGCCAGACAACAGCACTGAAAGCTACCTCACAGTTTGCTGATGGCACTAAAGTGTGTGGTGAAGTGGACAGATCAGAAGGGAGAGCCATCTTAAGAGAACAGGCTGAAAATTGGCAAGCAAGAGCTGTATGAAGTTCAGTAAGGACAAGTGCAAGGATGTGCACCTGGACAACATAAACAAAGAGCCCCCCAGTACAGTCTAGGATCTGTCTGGCTGAGGAGCCACGTCTCTGGAAGGGACCTGGGGGTCACAGGTGACCTTGAAGCAAATATCCCAACAGTTCCCATTTTCTGTGCTTTGATTCACATTATGGTGTAATATGGATGACCTAAACTCCTTTTGGATGAAGCTGAATCCTATTCATCCTGTAAATGGGATGCAACTGAATCCTATAAATCAGTGGAAAGGAGAGAAATCAAAGAGAAGGTTAAGGCAGCAGGCTATGAAATGCAGTGGCTGAGCTGAAGCACACAGTTAAGTGGTGCTCTAGCCAAAGGCGTTGGTAACATCTGGCGAAGTGATGGGGCAGTAACCCTGACTCATAATGTCCAAACTCACTCCAGCCTAATTCCCACAGTTTTCTTGTCAGCACCCATAATTCCCTTGTTCTTGTAAATCAAAATAAATTATCAATGTCAAACATAAACAGAATATTGGAATCTTTCAGCTAGCTAAAGAAGTGGTGTTTGCTGGAAGAAGGGAGGCAGAATGATTTATTTTACTCTTAGTATGTTCTCTTCAAAGTTGCACCACTGTATTAAATCTATTTTCTGAAAACACAAAACAATGAGAAGAGACTTGCAAGAACACCACCAGCTTCCATCTGCAAACAATTTGATATTTGCTTTCGGCAAATTTCTAAGCATTCCAGTTTTAAATAGACTTTGCACCAATATTCTCACCAGTAATGCTTCAGTGTTGAAATATTCACAGACCTAAGTACAAAATACAACAAACATTCTTGGACTGAGAAGTGTTTTTTCACATGTGGATGGTTATGCTCACAGTCCCTTTTAAGAAGGTTGTTGGAAATATGACATTGTACCAAACAAATATTTTAAAAAAATAAATAATTAAAAAAGGAAGATTTGTTTCTTTGAGTTGGTTAGTAGTCAACAAAAAAAAAATATTTTTCCTCTCCTGTCTGAGATTCAAAAGGAAACATCAGTTGTCCCTAGCTGCACTGGGAGCTATCTACAATAGGTCTGAATTTAGTCTATCATGACAGAAATAATATTTAAAAGTACTATTTTCATCTGCTCTTTGCTTTTTAATAGTAATAATTTTATTTATGATGCATAAGTCTTTTTAATAAGTCAGTGACGCTGGTTGGTATAGGTCTTTGTTGATATCAAAGCTTTGGTTGTATTTTTTTCCCACTGAAAAGAACATATAATTCCTCTACATTATTTTAAACAAAAATCAAAGGTGGGTGTTTACTCTGAGCAGGAGCTGGAGGTTGAAATGCCTTAGAAAAAACATGCCCTCCAGCCCTGTGCTTCATGTCTTCTAAGCCTGGAGATGTTGGCTCCCTTCCGTCTTGTTTCAAGAAAGAAAAAAAAATAATTTATTCCAGAATCCAAATAACTTTTTTTCCAGGCCAGATAAAGATCTTATCCAAAGGGATGATGTTTTAGAAGCAAGACCACACCGGCTAGTGATATTCAAACACCAAGGAAGCAGTAGCTCTGCCTCCAACTTGCTAACAAGGCTGTTCTGAGCTGCTCTTTGTGCCTGTTACAGCAACTGTCAGATAAAGAATCTTGCTCCTTTGTAAGAAAATGAACAGGCTGGTTCACTTTAACCCTCAACCATCCAAATATATTTAAACAATAAAATTATTAGGATAATGATATACTGCAATATGAGTTTAAAAAGTGCTAAGGCTCTGGAAGCATGCACCATAAATCAGGCATTTAATGATTTAAATCAAGAACTTTAAGCAGCTGCCCCTGGGAAACATTGGTAGAACAGTATGTGCAATGAAGTCTGATGAAAATTAATTTAGTAGGCAAACATTGTTATCTCATGGGCTTTATGGGAGTCATAAAAAAAAGGTGCTGAACTTTATAATGTACTTTTATGCTCTTATACTAAGAATTCTTTCTACAGGCTCTACGTCTTTTATTTAATAAATAGTATACAAACCCTGTTACCTTAGGTAAAATTTAATTTGGGATTTTTTTTTTCTTAGATGGGTGATTAAGATTTGCCTTTCAATTGCTGTTTTGATGTCTGTGTAAAATGTCCTGATATCTGGAGGTGCCATGCACTTACCCAAAGCTCAGGGTTGTTCTTTAGAAAATCAAGACTGTTTTATGAAAGGAAACACACTCCAGCTGAGAAATCATCCTCTGAAAATTCTTCTTGGGCACCATAAAAACCCAGGTGGTATAAACCCACTCAAGGTGGCACGACCATCCAGATGCTCACCCCTGCCGTACTGCAGCTGTCTGTGCTGCTCTCTCCATGTCCCAGCACAAATAATGATTTAACCACATGATGAGGATCAGGGGAATGATCCCTGTTACAAACTCATTCTTTATTTGCCAGTTTCATGTTAACAAGGGTCAGCTTCTTGCAGAAGGAGGAATGAATTGATAGGGGCTGGTACAAAATATTACAAAATACAAATCCATTACAGACTTGTGTCCATACAGGGCAAAGATCTACCCTACACAAAATGGTAGCTCAGGATTCAGGCACCAGTTAAATCCTCCTTATATCCCTGTTAAAGCCTACCATACTGAGGAACAACAACGAAGTGCACTAGAAAGCAGGCATATCATGTGTTTCTGTGTTTATCACGCATTAGACATTGTCAAAACAACAAAAGTTTTACTAGAAAATAATTACCTGATAATCCACTCCATTTTATTTGGAGAAATAGGATTTAGAAGTGTGTTAATGTAATCCCTAAAACGTGAAATAGTTCCAAGTTCTTTATGGTTTACAGTAAGTAAGTTTGCTACCCAATTTTTGTTTATAATTGTAGGCATTCTTCAGATCACACTTGTATTTGTGCTCAGAATTAATTTTATCTTAACTCCATTAAAAACAGAGGAAGAAAAATTAACAGGACTAATTGGTTAAAAAGGATGTGATAATGCTTATCTGTAACAGCCTGTCTGGCACCTGGAGGGAAGGAAAAAGATTTCAAGAGGCTAATAAGCCAGTCTGCATGCACATGAGTAGAATATTAGCTTTTGTTTTTTACCCTACACTTACAAAGAGCTTCCTAAATAACAAAATATTGTTATTTAAGTGTTGATATATGTTATTATGCTGGTATCTGCTCAAAATGTGAAAAATAATGCCTGGATTTACCCACCTGCATCCCCCAACAGCTCCTGGAACTCAGAGATACAAGAAGATGCTGACTTCCATGTTAATAGAGGAAAGAGGCAATGTAGGCAGTGTATGACACTAGATTTAGAAAACTCCTGTTTTAGCTGAAGATAATCTGCATCACTCGAAACAAATTCCTTAAACACTGTATGTAAAGAAAGAGAGAGGCTGGGGGATAAAGCTAAATTCTTTCAAAAGTGTCATGTATCAAATAGAACAATTGTTGTAAAGTGGTTTGGTTGTTGTTTTTTTTTTTATCCTCAGGTGATTATATTCTCTACATATGTAAATATAGAGATCAAGTATTTTCCCTATTATTAGCACATTTAAAGAATACTCCATTCTCAAGTGTAGTAAATGTTAAAAGCTTTATCATTTTGCCTGGATTAAATTGATCCTACCATTAAAATAACTGCAGTAATTCTCTGTGTATTGTTTGCTGTTCATACTTTTCTTCAATCAACAGTGCACGCTGTATTCTTTTCTCACTAACTCCAGCATGCTCCTGAATGCAGCATTAACATCACTGCTTTCTGTGAAGCATCATCAGGAATGAGAGGAGGAGTGATGAATGTTCTAAAGCCAACAGAAAACTAAAACTACAGCTTGGGAAGCCTGGTTCCAATAGAGATTTTTTAGTTTGATTTCTCCCGAAGCAATAGAAACAAAAAGATTGTAGATTTTATAATTAATAAAACTGATATAGCATGTATTATAGAAAAACACCATAAATGAATTTATGTCAAGAAAAAAAACACAACACAACACTTTAGAAGTTATATTACAGACAGTAAATCTTCCTAAGATGTCTGTAATACCAATAGAAAATATTTTACTGAAGCATTAATCGTAAATTCATATTCATGCTATCAGAGATCCAAGGCCAAGCCAGTAAAACAAAAGTGCATTATTCTGTTTTCATTTTTATCTGATACGAAGATTTCAAGAATACTTAAAGAACAAGCAGGAGATGATGGGAATTATTTCAGAGCAGAGACTAGTTATCCATGTATTTCCCTGGATACACACATGGACACACACAGGTCTACATAAATCAAGAAGCAGTAACATTTTTGCTAACATTGCCTTACAAGATTCTACATTTTGGTTACGTTACATTGTCAGACTTAAGTAATTTGATAATTTAAATTTTCTGTGACAAAAAATTAAGAGGCTGAGTATACAGATACAATTCACTGTTTGCAGACAAGTTTCTGTGCATCAGCTGCACCTTCATGGCTGGGTGAAGCCAAAGTATGTCTGTCACTTCTCTGCTGGGGAGGGTTAAACAAAACAGCTCGGTAAACACAGGATCACACAGGAAATTGTGGAAACCTGGCCAGGCCTTCTTCCAACAAAGAGAGGTTTGCAGTAACTGTGATATTTTGCAATATAGAAGGTATCTGAGAAAAGGAAGGGTTTCTTTTCTCTGTGCTAAATGGGGAAAGATACAAAGTCATGGACTCAAACCAAGCAATGGAAATTTAGGTTAGATAATGGAAAAATATTTTCAATATTAGCAATTGTAAGGCCTGGAGCTGGTTGCCCCTGGAACTTGTGGAATCTCATTTATTGAAGGATTGTAGGAAGGGGTTACACAAACATTCCCCATGAGTGATTCAGGTCTGGAGAGGGGTTATGAACTACAGGATCTCCCAAGGTCCTTTTGGGACCTACTTTCTAATTTCATATTAATTTTAATACAGTTCTCTGTGGAATTTGGTAAAGGTGCTTCTCTTTCATTTCCAAAACTGAATTAGGTTTCATGGAAAAAGCTTGTGCTTCTTGACACCATTGAAATATCTATTATTTACCTTTCTCCCTTTCTGACAATATTTTAATTATGCAGGTTTCTTAAATTTCGAACAGTGAACTCCTGACAGGGCTAAGGAGAAAAAAAGTCACAATAATCTCATTAAGGTAGTCACATAAAGCAAAGGTCCATTTAATTATCGGCTAAGTCAGCTTTCACATGAAAGAAAGAATACTATGTTTTTAAACAATCTTTTCAATTTTTGTCATGATGATGTTATACTTCAAAGTGCTCAGCTTAGTAATGTGTTAGTTGTGACAGTTTGGTTGAATGCTCCAGGTACATTGGCACTGCTTATGGCACTCTACCTCACACAGTGGCATATCTCTGTTTTGCAGACCAGTCCAATTATATCTTTAGAACAGTATTTCTCAAGAAAATTAGAAGTGAGAGGATACTGAATGTGCTCTGGCCTCTGAACTTGCTAGGTAAGAATTCATGTTTCAAAGCAGGTACCAAGAAACACTACGTTCTCCCTAGATATCTGCTACAGATGTTGGGATGATTGCTGCTAACAGGAGAAAATGAAGTTTCACAAGAGTGGCAGATACCAGCCAGCAAGTCTAAAAGAGGAACCCAGAGCCTGTTCCAATGCCTGACAACCCTTTCAGTGATTTTTTTTTTCTCCCATAATGTCCAGTTTAAACCTTCCCTGGTGCATCTTGAGGCCATTCCCTCTTGTTCTGTCACTAATTACTTGTGACAAGACACCAGCACCCACCTCTCTACCTCCTTTCAGATAGTGGTAGAGAGTGATAAGGTCTCCCCTTCAGCCTTCTTTTCTGCGGGACCTGGCACTTGTTGAAGCTCATACAGTTGACCTCAGCCCATTGATCCAGTCTGTCCAAGTCCCTCAGTAGCCCCTCCTACTTTCATGCTTTTGCATTTTTATTTTTTTTTCATTTTCCTTGTAGTGTGTATAGGGATTATGTGACACCACAAGTTTAAGGTATGGGACATCATGAGACCAGATCAAGGCCATAGGACCCCTGAAACAGCTCTCACTGGAAAGGAAGCTTCAGTGGCATCTCACCCTATCTCTTTTCCCCCACTTTGCCTTACAGCTCCCATCTTCTTTATTATGAAAAGGGTGAACAGTGTTTTGTTTCTCAATGGAAACAGGAGGATCAAATATGTTTTCTCACATACATGGCTACTTCAAGCAGATAGGACTCTAATGTCAAATATGTCCATTCTTGCTTCCTCTGAGGGTCTATGAAAAAAATCCAACAGCCACATGAGCCACCCCTCAATCCTTTTGTTGCCCTTAGCTTCCATTAAGTGGTCTTTACTGTGACAGACAAAATATTTACAGTATTTCTTTCTGCAGACTCAATTGCTTCCTTTCTGCCTGGTCTGTCCCCAAGACCCCACAGCCTCACACAGCAGCGCTGCCTTCTGCCTCCTTTACCCTGAGCACAAGAAGCTGAGCTTTAAAAGTGTGCAGTTCAAATTAGCAATCATATAAAACAGGTTCCTTTTAGCTCCTTTAAAAGCTGTTTAGCTCTTGTCTCAGAGCTCCTCTTGCTTTTCTTTCACTTTGCCTTTAAAAGCAAGACTGACAGAAAAGATTAACTTGCTTCTGGCTGTCTTGGATGAAAGCAGATTAACACAGCTGGATTCAACCCTGGGAAGCCCAGCCTGGAAATGTATGTTAGGACAACCCCGACAATGTATAAGCAAGGGTCGTTTGTGTTGATCTTTTGCAGGATGATGAGTTTGTGATTAACTCTTTTGTGCAGAAGCTCGACTGTGTAGGAAGCTAATACATGGTGGGATGCTGAGAGAAAAGCTCCCGAGGCGTGCCCAGAAAAGCTCCTCTCTCCGTGACCAGCCACACAGGCCGGCCTGTGCCGGGGCTGCGCTGGGGACTTTTGTTTCCCCTCTGTTTCCTTTGAGATTTTTTTTTTGTTTCCCCCTATAGCACTCACCACAAAAATAGCAAGCAGTAAAGTCCTCAGGGCCCCAGTGCAAGAAGCAGGGTGGCTGGGTAAGAAAGGAAAGCTTTCATCCTAGAAAGGTTTAGTATAACCCACTCAGCTAAGGCTGAGGGGCAGGTAAAATCCAGCGTGATGGACACACAAATACAAGTTGCATGCAATTAATTCAAATCCATAACGATTGCAAAAGAAATATTACTGAGTCTCTGGCAGGCTGTTTTCCTAATTGATCATTTGAATCCAGGGCTGGGGATATGGTTTTTCAGCATTGGATAATTAATCTAAAATGACTGTGAATAAATGATAAAAAATCAGATAAAAAAAAATCTGCATTGTCTGCGAGCTATGAATTCTAACATGCAGGAAGAATCCAGGAGACCTCAGATTTAGTAAACTGTCTTTAACAAACAGATAGCTACTTTTTATAGTTTAATAAAGAAAAATATAGTAGATCTAGGTTTATGGTTGGACTCAATGACCCTAAAGGTATTTTCCAACCTAAATGAATCTATGACCCTGCAGTATGCCCATCTCTGAGGGGCTGGCTGAAGGAACCAGAGCAAAGGGCAGAAGAGGACAGGGGTGGCAGCGGGTGTGTGGTGTCTCCTCATCTTCCTGCCCAGGTTTCCCACAGGTGGGAGGACTTACCCTCCAATCTTTCTGTGCCCTGACTCTGCTGTTAGCTGACTTAAGATAACATTATTTGCCAACCTCAAAGTGTGGTGAAGATAAAAGCATGAGCCCTCAAGATTGCTCAGTGCTGCCGAGAGCAATGAGAAGTTTCCTTCCTGGTTAAAATGGGAGGTCCAGAGCAAGTCTTTGCCAGTAAAGTATATCTGATGGAAGCAAGACAGAAATAACAACAATATAGGTGTTTTGGGGCTCATATCTGAATTCCAAACAACATCTTATTAAGCTGATACTTACTTCCGAGCTTTTTTTTTTCTTTTTTCTTTTGACATGGCATTAATCCAGGACATTTTTACACATAACAGTTTTGAAATCTCACACACCCCTAGGCAGTATGAAATATTTCTATGCAGCATAATTCTTTAGAGATAATAAATCAGACCATCTGAGATGCAAACTTACAAAGTTTAATGAATACAAAATATCCCTGCCACTTTTTTTCTGTTTCCAGCACATCTTATTCTATATCAAGGTGTCTTAGCAGTAAATAAGTGAGAAAGAAAGATCCTACCCTGGACTCTAGGAAAGCATCATTCATTTTGCAGGCTTAGTGCCAACAGTACTACCTTGCATCTCCATTTATCTGGTATTTTAAGGATTACATTCAGATAAGCAAGGATAATTGAAGCCATTTTCAGCATCTCCACCAGACAAGCCAGAGGCATGACCTTCTTTTAGATAATAGATAAATGAGGTATAAATTAGTTTGTTTTCTTTTTTTAAACAATGAGCCTGATTTGTTAATAGAGCAAATTAGCAAAGGAAGTGGTAGCTCTTCCAACACTTCAAGTCATCAGATGGTGTCTGGTGCCTGACTGCTGGACATCTCTTAGCTAAACACAATTTAGGGGCTTTGTACAATTGCTTTGAAGCTCTATGTCTTGCATAATGGATTTCAGGTAAGGTGATCCTAGGACTTACGTGTAACTCTATATGCATGATTTTTACTTTTATTTTCTGAACTTTGACTGGCCGGAATATGTTATGCTTGGCATCATTAACATCAATTAAAACCCCATAAAACTGCTAAGGCTGATTTCATCAGACTACCTGCAAGGGAATGGGAGAATCAATGGGATTCAACTGCCTGATCCTGAAACACCACTGGGTCGGGCCCATCAGCTGCTCCATAGCTGCTGTTGTATCTTCCAGCTCTTCACAATAAGACATTTCATATGACTCCAGACATCTACAGTCTGGCAATCAAACCAAGACTTCAAGGTCTAAAAGGTGCTCAGAAAAGTTTGTGCCCTGCTGGACCAAAAGGAAAACAGGAACAGATCAGTGCCCATCTCATTGGCAAGTGATACGAGACTTACGACTGCTCTAAACAGGAGCTATAAAGAGGTGACTTCAGCATTGCTCAAGTATTTGGCTGCAGTCATTTAGAAGTATCTCAAGGAGTACTTGTAAAGAAGTTCAAAAGTTTCTTTGCAAAATTTTGTCCTTAAGAGGTTAGGTTAATTTTTTGGGGCTGGAGAAATAACCTATTGGTTGCTCAAATCTGTCTTTTCTCATTTTGAATCAAACCACCAACATTTTACTGGCACCATTTGAAAACATTATTGTTTTGGTGGAAATGTCACATACTTAGTGGTTCTATGGGGAGAAGCAATAGACTGCTTTGGTTGAAAAAAAAAATGCACGCAATAAAATTATGAAGGAATAAATGAGAACTTCCAGCCCGAAGGAATGCAATGTTGGGCATATATTGTCAGATTTGCCTGTGTGGGTAGGACAGCTTGCCTGTTTATTTCTAGACAGTTCACAAATCTGTTCCCACACCCGGAGGCTGCAGTGCCAGCTCAGCACAGGACAGGCAGTGGGTGTGCAACTCAGATTAATGTCAATGGAAAAAGGGACAAGAGAGGAGGATTTCCTCAACAGGTGAGGAAACAAAGCCAAAAGAAGCCATAGTTATCCCTGATGGCAGTCAGGAGATTTGTGATGCTGTTTGTAAATCCAAGAGGATGTATTCCCCCATCTACAATTCAATTACTCTTTTGCCAGGGCCTGGTGGATCCATTTCCCCGTTATACAGACTCAAGATGTTCAAACATTGGTGGGAGATGGGCAACAGGGGGCTTGGAGACAAGCCACCCTTTCCACATGGTTATAACCACCATGCACAGATCTTCATGTCCCATCATCTGCCACTATAGATTGAGAGCTAAAGAACTACTTTGAGGAAAAGGCTGAAATAAATAAATATACTATTTTGGGGGTCATATAGAGCGAATACTGAACTCCCTGAACACGTGCAGGGACTGTGTGAGTGGTGACCTTCTAGACCTCGCTGCAATGCCATGGCCCTGATTTACAAATCTGATATATTGCATCATTGCCCAGTGTGAAGGTCTGTCTAGCTTTCTTTTTAGATCCAGATTCACATCTCCAGGTGTAAGCAAGGAGCAGTCTGGGAGTTTCTCCCCATTTAGTTTAGTATGGCTGGCATGAGAATCTGGTCCTTAAAGCTCCTAATTGTTGTGAGTTTGAAGTGAAAAAATGAGGCTCTCAGCTTTTAAATGTCAGCCAGCTGTGGCAGCCTTTTCATTTCTGTTCATTTGTGTTTATCAGCACCTTTTCCACCTTTTCCTGCTGTACTGAACTGGAGCAGCCAAAACTTGTCTTTCTGGACTCATCCCAGCTAAAGACCTCATTTAAATTTTCTTAAGTCTAGGCACAGCTGAAGTTGTTTCAGAAAAATAACACAGGCCAATGCCTGTGAGTCTCTAAGTCCCTCCAGATTTTCTTTCTTTGAAATCTCAAGAGGATTCTGTGGTTTACTTAAATTAACGTCCCCTATAGGTTTCCCAAAATAGAACATCTCAAATACTCTCTGGCACAAGTTTCCACATAGAGATCAATCTGCAAACCAGCAAGGACTGAGACAAAGATATTTTTCATGGCCAATATACAGTAGCACTCTCACAGGAAGCTAAATTTGCTCATTTCTGAGACCCTCTTTTATTAACTGCATTTATTTAGAAGCCTTTATTTACTGAGAATCTTTGAGACCTTATTTAATTTATAGATCTTGTGTAGAACAATAGCAGCAGCTCGGGCTGTGAAATGCCACTTTGTTGCTTTTCCCCGCTGCTGCCCGGAGTGTGAATGCTCATGATGGTGACTATTTGGCTTGAATGTGTCAGATGCAGAGCAGACAGGATGCTGAAGAAAGAAACTGGTGTCCTTCATTTCCAAGACCTGGCTCATTATGCATTCAGTGATGAATTTGCTCTGTTTATAAATTCTGCAGCTACCACTTACAGCCATACCTGATGTGAACTTGAGGAACTGTGAGTGGAGCTCAAATGATCCTCCAGGCAGTTGATTTTTTCACAAAAAGTGCTGCATTTAAAGCTTAGAAACTCAGATTATGTACGTGCAGCAAATGACACAAGTGCAAACAGCAACCTGCTTGTTAAGCTCTTTTATAAACTGGAGCTAATGCGACCAGCTAGAACATCAGGCTAACACTGGCACAAAGGAGGATCCAGGTCAGCCATGTGTATGGATCTCTGCCTGAGGCATTACCCCAGTGTGGGACTGTGAACCCACCATGATGCCTAAGTGCTCAAGCACCACGCTGCCTACAGCACAGACACCTGCACTTACTGCTGCAAGAACAGCTTGTCTAAAAGCCTCATCTGCAACTGATGGAAGGCAGAGCCATGGCACAAAGAGGCAGAAGCCCAGATATCCAGAAGTAAAACTGGAAACATTTTTGGCAGCAGTTAATCTCTTCATCACTTGCTTCTGGAAGTATCTCTGTTAGGAATGAGTCACTGACTCACCCACCCTCCAAAACTGTCCACTTGGAGCTCACTAATGCATTCTCATTTTGATCTTGAAGAGGTAGCACATTCCTCAGGGCTTGAGCTAGTCCTGTTGCTGAAAGACAGCTAGGACCAAACCATATCACAGAGTGCTGTGATGGCTGGCCCACTGCAGAGAGCAATAAGGCTCTTCAGAGCTAACAGAGATAAGGCACAACTCACTGATATTCACAATATATTGATTAAAAATAGAAAGAGACCTAAAATGTATATCAAAGAAATAACCTGACAAAAGCCAAGGGAAGCGGGCTGCTCATTAGCAAGGTTTGCTTCAGTGTGAGTAAACATTTACATGCAGCTTGGCCAGCTTTGCTCTCCTGGGTTTTGCAAATGCCAGCAGCAGCAGCCTGTGTACTGAACCCCCTTACCCCACACTACTGCATCTGGAACTGCTCAAGGCTTCCAGTCAACTGCTGTCCTCAGGTTAATCTCTAGTGCAGCACAAGAGCCACCATCTGTGGGAAGGTGTATGGACAGAGGAGACTCCCTCAGTGTCTCCCCCTGCCCCTCACAGCCACAGGAAGAACGTGTGCTTTGCTGACCCTGAGGGAACATAACAAGAATTGCTTAGGAAATATCTGCTGTTCTTTCATTTCTCATACTTTCATCAACTGGCATACCATTGTTAAAACCTCGGGTCTGGACAAGCTGTACCCCTCAACTTTGAACTCCCATGATCTTAAGGTTTTCAACACAGATTCTCCCCCTCCTGTAAATTAAAAGTCCTATTTCCCTTAGCTCATGGCTATGCCTCTGGTATAGGGTTGCAAGGAGAAATAAGCTCTAACTGCACCTTCCCTGTCCCTAGTCAGTGCTTTCAGTCTCCTCCAGCCCAAAGTTCCCTCCTGCAGAGTTCCTAGCTCTCGTGTGAGATCAAGTTCTGCAGAATCAAAAGTCTGGATGTCCCAATTGAACAATCCTGTTCTCCATTTCTCCTGCCTCTCTGCACTTACATTCCTCACAGTTGTTCTGAAGAGCTTGGCTAGACTAACATTCAAAAGAACTGTTGCTGCTATGAAGGAAAGAGCATTTCAGGGAGTTCCACAAGCAGAGAATATATGAGGGGATGGTCAAGACTTAAACCAAAGCCAGACCTTGGCTGAGGATTTCCCAGTACCCAAGTGGAGTCCCACAACAGATATAGATCCCACATCTATCCAGATAGTAGCAGCTCTTCCTCAGGTGGTCTCTGGTTTCTGACACTGTGGAGCTTAGCTGATTTCAATAAAGCTTTTCTTCCTCAGAAATGTACTGCCTGTTTTAAACACAGCCCTCTAGAAGTTTTGTTTCCTTCCCCTGAACCTCATGAATGAAATGTTTTGCTTTCAATTGGCAGGGAGAAAATTCTGCTGTGTGAAACCACCTGGGACACTTGGATTTGCTCTTGACATTGTGGCCAAATGCAGTTTACGTTGTTATGTTAAAGGACTTTCCAAATAGATGCTTTCAGTAAAGTAAATAAAGAAGGTTTGATTCTGGGAACAAAAGATTTGCTCCAATTTTGCTATGATATAGCTGAAATTTGAGACAGCATTCATTATTTCTGCAGACATTTAATATAGCACATATTTCTTTTAGATTTAACTGTTCAGCATAAAAGGGTATTTTTGTGTTGCTAGCTATAATCCTGTAAGAGTATTTTTTCCTCAGTGTTCCTGCTTAGAATTGGAATGTACATTTTCATTTTTCCATAGACTAGTCTGTTCCTCTCCTGAGGATGTGTTTATTAGTTTGCTTCCCTTCCAGCCTGGAATACCATACAGGTAATGCCATTTCTGCTGCCTATTAATGGTACATCTTTCTGTTCCTCCTCACACTCAAAGTGATCTTACTTTTTGAAGTCAGAAGCCAGATGCCAGTCTCGGGAGACTTATTCCCATGTGCTAGAGACACGTAAAAAATGTAGTAACAGGACAGAAAAGATCTCAGGTCCCCATAGGTAGCAGATCTTGGGACTAGAGTCTTTTAATCTACTCTTCTTTCAAAGTAGCTGCTGGCAAAATGGAGAGACGAGTAGCAAGACACCCTGGCCAATGCCTTTTCCTTTTTCTGCTACCATAGCAATCTTGCTGGAGCACATTTTGCTGTCCCTGCTGAAAACCAGGCAATCAGAGGAACGTGCTCACAGTTTGCTGGAAAGTAATGTTGGTCCATGGGCCAGATATGCTTCACAGACTGCCAGCAGACAAGCCTTAGGTAATAGCAGGGGAGCTCAAGACATTGCTGCACTGCAGGAACTGTCTCTTACAGTCATTTTTCTTCCTAGATTTCTGAATGGTAAGACAGGTCACCACAACTTCCAGCTCAAATTCCAGGTAGTAAAATGAAGGTTCAGAGAACTTAGAGATCAGCCCAAAGTAATTCAATAGACAAGCTAGAGATTTAGAAACAGAGCCCAGACACAATGTCTTATGCCAACCTTACCAGCCCATTTTGTGGCCTGAGTTTACCTTCTCAACTCTATAAGGAGATGCCATCACAGGAAATTTTGATAAATGGGCTTGAAGAAGTAATCTAGATCAACCTTCTGCGCCAACATAACTTCAAATATATATGTACTTCTTCACACATATTCCTTCCGACAGTGATCCACTCTCCTTTTTTTTCTTAGATGTCTATTCTGGTTCTTAATTACTCTCACTGTCAGAAAGCCACTGCTGCTGTCAAGCCTGCAGTTTGGGCTCATTGCTTCTTGTCACCTGAAACATTTCTGGATAAAAGATATCTTCTTTATTTAATTTCTTTAGGAAGTACATTGTTATTTTGTCTCTAAGAGATATATCACTCAACACACTTATACACATTTCACATAAATAGTGCAAGTTGCTACAAATTTTGTTATATCCAAGTAACTATAGAAGCATGTTATATAGGCTGCCCATGCCATTTTTTATTGTTGTGACAATAAAATTAATTTGTTTTGCAGGCTATTTCTATGGCTATTATTTTTTATTCAACAGTGTGGTTTTTTTTTTTCATTAAATCATCACCTGTACCAACTCCACCAGTTCCTCAACTGGAGACTAATTGTTAATGGAAAATACATTGCAGGCACTGTCTGGAAGAACCACAACTCAACTGTGGGGAAAGTTCCTTTCATTTGACCTTGATTTCTCATAAGCTTTGAAAAGTCATTACAGGAAATAAATGTAGTCATCTCAGGAAGTCATTTAATGCAGCCTCCTATTCCAGGGCTGAATTTGAACTAAGATGTTATAGGAAATAATGGAAGGCAGCCTAGTGAATTGCCTTCTTCCTGAGTCATCTAAATTTCCTTTCTCTAAAGGACTGTAGTGCTTTGGTAAACACAAGCTTCCCTTTACAAAAGGGAAGAAATCTGAATATCTTCTAAAGTAAGGTCATAGTAAAAGTCACTGACACCAATTGTCAAGGAATAATCTGGATTGCATCTATGAGAATAAACATTATTCAGATATTAAAATGCAGAGAGCTTATTTTAAAGGACTGGAAATGAGGTAAACAATATTCTGGTATCTTTAAAAATAGTCAAATGAACAGAATAGGAAGGCCTTGCCACACTGACACCTAAATCAAGTACTTGTAATTTGGACATACTCATAAGTGACTTGGTTAAGCAGGGCACAGAAATTCAGTCAAATGAGAATTCAGTATTATTCAAAGTAAGATGACTGGGGGGAATTTGGGGAGAATTTGGGACCTTAAGAGACCAAAAGTATAATTCAGTTCACTGAATATAGAGTCATAGTGAGAGACCTGAGGACCTGATATTACCGCACAACACTGACAGATATGACCCAGGAGATCCAACAGCCTCTTTGGAACAGAGGCTAGAGACTGGGAAGTCCTCCAATACTGACACTGGCATAGGTTGTCTCTTTGTGGCCAACCACAGTGAGTCCTCTGTGACTGGATGATAAATATTGAAATAAAGTCAATGCAGCTAAAAGATAAATTAACCAAGGTGGGGTAAACCAATCCTAACTCTGTGTGCAAAATAAGCTGGCAGTGGGATCCTGTGTTATGTTTGGTAATTCTGCAGAAATACTTTGGTAGACCTCAAGAGAAATAAAAAAGCAGATGAAAATTTAGAAAGTACCAGAAGGAATGGAAATCAAAGCAGAAAATATTGTTATATTATCTTGTAAATTCACTATTAGTCCATACTTATTCAATTATTAGTCCATTGTGCTTATCTTGCAGAAGGTTCCCTCAAATAAATAACAGTGTAATGGAAAATATACATTAAGGGCAAGAAAGATGAAAGGCCTGAAATTATTCCTGTATGAGGAAAGATGATGTACCCTAGAATGCTTGAACCTGTGAAAGAGGTGATTTAGTATGTCACCATTGTCCTGTGTAGTCTTCATAGTGAAAGCAAGGCTTTAGGGTGTGACAAGTAATGCTCTACACCTCGTGATTATACCAGCTGGATCCCCTGACTATTCTGGAGTTGAGTGTGTTTCAATGAGATACAGGTGTTTGAACTGTAGCCACAGAAAGTCAGTCCTGTTCCCATATGGATTTGTAGCTATAAACAATGCCACCCTAGATTTCACTTCTATGAAATGGTCATGTGAAATAATGAGAGTAAAAAACTCCCCCAAAAGAAAACCAAATTTATGCCTATACTAGTTTTGGCAACCTAAGAGGTATTGGCTGGTGGCCAGGAGACTCAGAACACTCATCATAGACAGAAAAACAGTTCCTTCTGCTCCCAGCTCTTGAGCACAGCTGGTCTGTGGCAGAGCTCCCTTAGCTCTCTCTGCTGCTCACAGCTCCTCTGTCCCCAGCCCCCTTCCACCAAACCCCTCACTGAAGGGCAGAGTGAAAATTTCCACTCTGGGATGGAGAAAGGTGAGAGACAGAAAATTTCTTCTCTGTTGTTTGAAAGTGTACCGGTTAGTCTGGAATAAAGGTTCTTTCTCACTATAAAACCTGTTTCTCACCAGAAAATAAAGTAATAGTATTACTCCACTGTAATTTATAACACAGTTTAAGATTTTTTTAGTCCATCTGTTACTGTAGGGATTAAAAGGCAAGCAAACTGATTATCACCTCGACAACACTTATCATGAGGTGGCTGTGATTGTTTACATTGCTGCCCAAAGCCAGCAAGAAGTACATTAACTGAGAACAAAAGGTACTGTTTGAAAAAACAACAGTTACCATTAAGCCCTCAAGATACAGATCAGTTGAATCTAATGATACTGTAGGGAACATGACCTCTGGGTCTCCTGCCAGGCCCATTACATTTTTATCTTATCATCACTGAATATCCAAATAAATCAGTCTGTGTCACAAAAACAAACCAGTTAGCATTGCCTTTCCAAAGGATGCTTTACAGCTTTTGTTGCTTTAACTGCCCATTCCCTAATTGTTTCAGACTGGTGTAGCTGCACATCCAGCAGCAGCAGCGATTAGATTTTACAGACTTCTGGGATGAGGTGAGTTCCTGCATATCGTTTTTTACCAGCTGTGTTAACAAACAAGAGGTGAAACAGATGGGGAGCAGATATACACAGGGCTCAAGCTCTGGCAATCAATTAACACCTTGAAAACTTATGAATGCCTTAAAAAAGTGGACCCTCAAATCTTCTGAAGAGCAGCAGGAGATGATTTGGACGCACCAAGCTGTACAAGAGAAAATCTATCTTGCAGGATATAGATTTGTGTGTCCAGCCTCTCTATTTTGCTGTTTTGGTTTGGTTTGGTTGGTTTGGTTTGTTTGTTTGTTTTTTTTTCCAGGATATTCTGCTGCCAGGGCTGTGACCCCCAAACTCAAGCATTTGTAATTTCTCATCAGACACTGTTTCTTGTTTGCAGTGAGCAGATTTGGGTCTTGACTTTGAGTCATTACTAGCATCTGCAGAAAAGGCAGGTAGAGAAACACAGTGGAACCTTCCTAATTGGAGCTAAACAAAGCTAAAGTCAGCCAAATTTGTGGAGTCTGTTGGAAAGATAATTATTTGGGGCTTTTTATATCCTCTCATAGCATTTCAAGTAATTTGGAGATGGTGTCTTGTTTTCTGTGTTAGTGGAAAATTTTGATGATGAAATAATAATGAGTACATTGGTGATTACCTGGTCTTGCTGTAGGGAGCAGCAATGTAGGCACTACACTATTCTATTTAGGCACTGGGTCCTCAGAGTCTAAACTTGAAAATACCAAGCAAGAGACATAGAACAGACAATAATAGGTTAACAAATCCAGCTATTGCAGCTTGAGTCCTCCACTCTGCCCTGTTCCTGGAATTAACAACTCACTCCAGTGACAGGAAAGTATGTTCAAATAAATTACACTATTTAATATAAATATTTTTTCCTGAAATGGCTGAGATCAGATACGAGCTTTTTCCACCTTTGCTTTGCTCATTTAGCATCGTCAGAGAGGAGCAGTAGTGACAGAGAATGGTAATATCTTAACTTCCCTCGAATACATCTTCAGTGCCCTTCAGCAGAGGTGCTTCATCAGAGTGAGGTTCAACCAGCACCTCATATCATGCAAAAAGCTTGGCTGAATCCTCACCCCTTGCTAGAAATCCATTACCTTGTGATTGGGTTTCCTGCAGATGTCTATAAAGACCCTCTACTAGTTAGGGGACAAATGCAAGACCAGCATCACCTAGACCAGCTTCCCTCGTACAGTCAGTGTGGCCTACCACTGCTCACGAGGCACTGGTTCGTCACTGGTCCCTCTGCAGGGGCTGCCAACAAACAGACTAGTCAGTCCCAAATCAGGTGGCTTCCTAATGCAGACACATGACACTGGGGTTCAGACCATCAGCTCTCCTCGCAAGCCACCGAATGTGCGTCCGAAGGGAGCAGGGCTTTGTTCAGCAGGCAGAGGTGAAAGGCCCTGGATCCTATTACAGAGCCCGTGGGCCAGCTTGTCTCCCTGTTTACATTTTTGTGAGAAAAAAAAATCAAGGATGTTTTTATGTGTGTGAATGGAAAAGCAGTACCATGCATGTGTCTGAAGTGGTATTTCTTAGTCCTCCATCTGATTTAGTGCTGGATAGCAGCCAAGTAAGGAAGGTAATTGCCTGCTTTCCAGCTGTGAACACAAGGCCATGCTAAACCAAGCACCCAGTGGAAGCGATTGGGAATCTTTGTGTTCCTGAAGTCACATTCAGGGATGGTTGCTGCAACCTTGTCACCATACAGGTCTAACACTACACACAGAACTGACTGCACATGTGTGCTGGTGACTCCAATAAAAAGTATCTTTGTATTGAACTCTCCAGCCCTGCGTCCTACAAAGTGATCCAGACTCTGGAGAACTTGACTCATCAGGTTATCTCTATGCCTTTTGGAAATGTGCTTCTTTCTCTGGTTTGGAATCATTATGTCCTGAAATACAGAAAGATTCTGTTTCTGAAATAATTGCCAAGACTCCTATTATTACTGAAGCTACAAGTACTTAAAATAACCTGTGAATGATCCTTCTCACGTGCCGAAGTAAAGCAATACAAAAACTGCATAGAAAACCAGCACAAATGTTTCTATAATGGCAACTTAAATAGCACCAAGCAGTGTTCCCAGGCTTAGTGCTTCAACCATCTGTGCTGTTCAGCCAGTAGACTAGTTCCTGGCAAGGTTCTGGTCTGGTTGGCTAGCTTTTTCCAAGGTGAGAAACAACCAGAGGATCTAGGACAGGTCTTGGAGCACTGCTGACTCATTTGGGTGAAGCCCGTTCTTTGCTTTGGGAGACAGAACAATCTCTTTGTCTCTCTTTTGTAATCTTGTATGTAGGTTTTTTTGAAGATAGAAAACTATGTGTGCAAGTCATTACACACCAACTTGCCTCAACTCACTTATACAGCGTGACAGTTACAGCCTAAATACCTGGTTTCAAAGACCAGTGGTACTTGTTGCTGTTGCAGAAAGCCTCACAACAGTTTTCAGGGGAGCACCTCTTATTTCAGATGATCAGAGATGCATTTACTTCACATCCACCCATGCAGGTGCTCTTTGTTTTACAACCATTGTGTCAGAGACATGTAGGTGTCCAAATTCATTCTTCTCTCACCTCTTCATAAGAGAAGCTGTCAGTTTGTTCATGGGATGTGGTGGACCATGTGCCATGAGCTGTGAGGTCCTCAGGAAAGAGGTCCACAGGCACTGTCCTACACATGGTCCATTTCTATTCATCTGCCTTGTGGCCCAACTCCAGTCCAGCTGTGAGGGTTATGAAGAAAAAGGTTCCCTGGGAGCAGGCCAGAGGTGGAACGAACTGTTCTGGCAGGGCTGATTTGGACCTAAATACAGTGTAAAGTCTTTGATGCCTGTTTCTTTTCTGAAGGCTTTTAACTGATTTAACTCTTGGTTAAACACTCTTGGTCTGAAAAGCAGCACCCTTTATTTCAGCTGTGCTCTGAATAATTCACAGCCCTGCCTCCTTTTACTGCTCTCTCCTGTTGTGTCTGCTCCATGGTTTGCCTCTTCCTTCTCCTAAGCTCTTCTGCCTCCTCATCCTTATCACTGCCACTTCTCCTCTACCACCTCCTAGAAATCCTCTCCTTCTCCTTTTTCCCCACCTCTAATTAGCAAAACCATTTTCCTGCTTTGTTGTTATAACTGCCCGTGGGCAACATCGCAGCCTAAAGACTTGATTCTGCTGAAGCACGCAGGAGTCTTGCAGTTGGCTTCAGTGAAGCCAGATTTCTTCTGAAAAGTTTTGATGATTTCCCATTAGCTCCTCTGCAAGCAAAGACATGCATGCAACCCAGCTCCTCTACAGGATTCATCAAAGGCCAGCAGCAGCCAATGAGTGAAATGTAATTAAGATGTGATTACAGAATCAAACTTAGAATTTAGTCCATTTTCTCTAAATAGGCCTATCTTTCTGAGCTTTCAAGTTTACTTTGCTCATGTGTAAATAGTTTGATGTTATGGAACCCAGACCACCTCAGCTGTTCATGTTGGTTTGTTTAAAGTTATAGGAAAAGCTAATAGAAATGATGGCTACAGTCTGCTACTTTGGCCCAAATATCACATGTATTAGATTGCCCAAGTTTCTGAACTTTACAGCATCATAAATTTGTGCAATTATACATGTAGAGGCAAGAAGTACATCATGTAATGATAAATAGATTCCCATAAAAACTGCTACAGAAATCTCCAGAGGGTAGCTCTTAAACAATGACCAGAAAAAAACCCACATGGCTACACAGCTAAAAGCATTATATACTGTATCAGGATGTTTTTGCCTTTTAGATGACGTACATTGGGCTGTAACTATGAGATCTTAGTAAAATTCTGGGAAGAACCATTTAATGCAAAGTGTTCAAAATAAGCCTGAGAACAAATGCAACACCAAGGCTTCTTAAACAAATTTCTATAAGGTCTCTTTTGCTATATTGGCACTGAAAGAGTTAATCAGTTGCAAAAAAACCACCAACACAAACCAAACCCTAAGCTATTAAAATGCTCTTTGGCTTATAGAAAACATTCAGCTCTGGCTTCTTAGCCACTGCTAGGTAAAGAACTTCATCTGCTCCAGTTTAAGTCAATGGCTATGTCCTGATTGACTTAAGTGGGGAAAAGGCTGGGCCACAAACGCAGGACAAGAGGGAACTGATTGAAAATGGCTTCATATTTCTGTCAGAGTAAAGAAAAATATCTGTAAACAATTTCCTTCTAAGGCTTTTTAGAACCAACGTGATTAATGGAAAGCAACTGGAAGAAAAGCAATAACCAACCCACTGAATGGAGAAAAATAAGCAGAACATTCACACGTCTTTCCAGGGTAGCTAATGCCTTTCTCACACCTTTATTTCCTTTTTAATGTTATTTGAAAATGAATACATTGAATTAGTACATTTTTTTAAAACTTATTTTCATATCATCCTCTTGTCTAGCCTCTCCTCCTGCATTGCTAGGGCTGCACAACATAAATTAAGGACTTTATTAAGCTTCAGCTGCTTCAATAATTAATCTTATATGCTTCTGTTGTATCTGTTAAAAAGCTGAAGCACAATGAGTGTGTAAGCAGAAATATTAATTGCAAATATATTCTGCATGTTGCATTAGCCTGCAACATGTAAATGAAGAAAAGATAGAGCTTAAGAGGAAAGTAGTCTTTTCTTGCACAACCCCCACCCCCCAGACCTCTAATGTTCTTATCATTCCTGTTCTTATCTGGTACAGAGCACTTTCAATCCCTCAGGACAGTGCTCTTCTTGTCTAATCGAACTGCTGAGAGATAAGAGGTTTTAGGGTTTCCTGACCATTGTTTGAACCTTTTTCTTTCCAGCTCAAAGAGGAAAGTCTTGAAAGTCACTAAAGCTCCAACTGTAACTAATTAGGGAATCTGAGGAATATTCAGTTCAATGCAGAGGTTAACGAATAGGAAAACTTCAAACCACTACAGAGGTGACCTTAATGGGAGATTCAGATTTGAATTAAAGCCATAGTTAGCTAGTCACTGGAGATTCAAGCTTCTTTTCTTCTTACTTGGAAAAGCTCAAAATCCCACTGTTAAGCATACACAGAAAAAAAACCCTTCAAACCTTAAAAGGGTTACCCACTAGAACCTATTTTTATCTGAGTATTGATCCATTTTAATGGAGATGAGCAAATGGCTGGGCAATTAGCTGACTAAGTTTGTTATGTAGTCTTGTAGCTTAGATGAAAATAGGCAAAAACTCAAAAAAAAGTGCAAGGAAAAAATAATGAAATTTTAAAAACAATTTTAACTGTCTCTTAGAATTTAAAATTAAATACTTCTGACAGCATAATATGACATTCCAGAAAGAGAACATTACATTTGCTGATTTTATTCCTTTCTATTATAATATTATCTGGTCATGTGAGAACTAATTTTAACCAAACATAAAAGCCATGTAAAAGTAAAACATGCTTGGCAAAGACCAAGGGACAGTGAACAACAGATTTCAGATAGTTGCCTGGTTTTGTTTTATCCCCACTGACTTTCAGTTCCTTTGACTACAAAAGACTAACAATTACAGAACCTTTTAAAATGATCATGTCCGCCTTGATTTAATGGGAAATTAAAGAGGGAATGCTTCTCAGAATTTAGCTTCCTGCTTTAAAAAACTAGATTTTTTTCTTGTTCCATAGAGTTATAAATGTCATCAGGCTTTCACTGTCTGCAGATTGTTATGAATCACATAAACTCATTAAACACAGCATTTTTCATTATGTCGTGTGTATACTAGTGAAATCATTATAAATGTGTTTCAATAAGTTACCAGATCAACTGCCATGGAAAAGCCACCCGAAGATAACTATTCTTTCATGATTTCCCACAGTAATGGGTCTGCCTCAAACTCTAGGCAATTTATTTATAGTCCTTTTTTAATAGTAGCTACTTAAATGAATTTCCGCCTTCATATTTGAGTTGTTTCATCTAGACGTGGGTATCAGTCCCAGTCTGGTTGTTTGAGTTCAACTCTAATTTCTCCCAGATTGTTCATGGAGTGTGTACATGACAGAACTGTGTGTCTAAAAAGAAACATGCACCAAAAAAAAATCTAGCCCCATAACCTGTATCAAGGCAGGATCAATCAGACTAAATCCTCCTCTGTTGAGGGTCATCTGTCTGTTCTTGAAAACATCCAGTGAAAGGGTTTTTATGCATAATTTGCCAGTCAGTGCTTCAGAGCCCTTATAAAGTTTTCTTCCTTGTCAATGTGAAACTTTTGGATAAAAACAGATTTATTGTCTTCCCTACTGAACACAGAGAACAATGGTTCCCTGTTCTCCCTATAGCAATATTAGCATACAATAAGCATGCCATATTCTCCTCAATCTTATATTTTTAGGTATTAAACAAAACCAGTTCCTTCAGACTTACCATATATGTGCTCTGTATTCTTTATCACCCAGGCAGCAGGCTTGAACTTCACTAGCTTACTTACACTATCTAAATTTTGCTTTAACACTCCTAACACTGCTGGAGCACCTCTCCTATGAGAACAGGCTGAGAGAGTGGGGCTTGTTCAGCCTGGAGAAGAGAAGGCTCTGGGGAGAGCTTACTGCAGCCTTTCAAGATATGAAAAGACCTATATGAAAGATGGGAAGAGAGTCCTTATCAAGCCCTGCAGTGACAAGAAAAGGGACAATGGTTTTAAACAGAAAAGGGGAGGTTTAGATTGGACATAAAAAAAGAAAAAGTTTACAGTGAGAGTGATGAGACTAGAACAGGTTGTCCAGAGGAGTTCTAGCTGCCCCGTCACTGGAAGTGGTCATGGTCAGGTTGGATGGGGCTTTGAGGAAATTAATCTAGTGAAAGGTGTCTGTCCCTGCCCATGGCAGACAGGGGAAGACTAAATAATTTTTGAAGGTCCTTTCCAAGCCAAACCATTCAATGATTCTATGATTCCAGTGAAGCCTAGTTAACAAAGAAATAGAACAAGGTGTTGGTCCACAAGCTCTACAATAATCTCCAAACTTACTTTGCTGTAATATTTTCATTGTAAATTACTCTAGCTCTGCATTTGTGGTGGGTTTGATCCTTGCCCTGAAGTGTCCATATCACACTGGTTCTTGTAGAATTTCCACCTATCTCTTTTGAGCCATCTACCCAATTTGATAGAATTTGAATTCCCACAGTGTCTGATGGGCTGTCACTGCCCAAATTTACAGGACTCCATTCTTGCTGACAAGTCATTGTTCAAAGGCACTTGTACCTCCCACAGGGGCTGCAGAAGTTCAGCTTATTGAAAGGATGGTCTCTTAATTATGTGCTGTTCTTTTTCACCTGCACCAGAAGCAACCTGCAGGAGATGCTGCTTTCTACAGCTGGGCCAACACTCAAAATCCTTGCTTTTGCTGATGCAATATAAAAGACACAAACTAATGCTGAACATTTTAAGAATCAGGAAATGTGGAGCTTATTCCATTAAGTTACAAAGCATCTAGATTTTTAGAAAAGCTTTAGAGAAACTTTGTGGCTACAGGAAGATGATCATAGGCACTAAAGGACTTTAATTGGAAAAAAGATTGAGACATAAAAGGAATGAGACTTGGTTTTGCTAAATGCTTTTAAGCTGCCCTTTGAATAATAAAGAACAGTTGTCTTCAAGATGGGATAACTTTTAAATATAAAAAAATAACACACCACAGGGAGCTGAAAGGAAAAACAAATTCAATTATGTATTCAAGGCTATCCAAACCACCCACTCACATATTAAGTGCTTGCTGGCTACAGAGTGTAGTTGCCATGGCTCAACCAATCATCTTTGTTTGAAAAGTAAACACTTAAAAAAAAATAAATTACATGAAGTGAATTAGGGCAACATCCTACTCCCTCTGAAATCAGCAGGTCATTTTCAGCACGATGAGTGTTAAACTTTGAGCTGTCTGATTAACAAAACCAGGGTATCTGTGGTGAGGATGTCAGGAGCTGTGCTGGACCAACAGCCCAGTGTGCTGTAGAGCAGCCACACCTGACAAGGGGCCAAGGGGGAAGAGTAGAGGTTAAGTCAGAGTGGTAGGACTACCACGGGTGGGCTTGCAGAGCAACTGTGTCCATCCTAATGAATTAAGTGTGGAATTTAGTGGTATAGACAGTGAAGCTCAAGTGCTTGGGAACTGGCTGTCATTTTATCAACAGGCATGAAAGGACTGAAGCAAACTGCCTCCAGTGTAGTGGCAGATGCCCATGGCTAAACAGCCATAGACCACTCCAGCCTGAATGAAATGCCAATTAATATTCAGTCTGTGTGTCATCATAATGTGCCCAAGACTGGTGGTTCTTCAAGATTACAAACACAGAGAGGCTGAACATTTCAACAAGTGGAAGAATCACCCTAACAGGGATGTGCACAAAAAGCCTTTCCAACTACACCTGAACTGAGGTGTCTCACCCTTCTGCAGTCAGCACAGTTTACAGGGAATCTTTGCTAAATGGGAAAAGACAGGTCACTGAAGCAAGAGATACAGAATATTTGCCTTTTTTTTTTTTAAAAAAAAAAAGGTATATATATTCTACTATGTATACATATATATATGGTAGAAGGTTTTTAGTAACTGAAAACTAGAACTGATGGGAACTGGTTTTGTCCTCAAAGAGGGATGCTTTGTTATGGTACACACTGACTAAAGCCTTTTGGAGAAGACAAGTGAAGGGATCAATGCAATAGCATATTTGTCCATTATCTGTGACAGATTCAAGAGGATACTGATTTCAATTTTTCATAGAAATTTTCTGGTAATTGATACTATCCTTCAGACCCGAAAACATCAATAGTGACAAATGAAATCAGTGAAATCACCAGTTACAAAGCCGCAATTCATCTGCTGGTTACTGCTGGGATTTTGGGAGTTGGAGATTTCGGAGATTTGTGAGGATGCTGCACCAGATGAAAGGCAGAAGCAACAACAACAAACTATTGCAATGGCAGGCATTCAGAGGGCCCCATGCTGATAGAAAGAGACATGAAGTCCTTCTGAAAACTAGCAAAGGTAGATGGATGCCAGCAAAAATAATTATTTTGTAAAGGCAGAGACAAATTATTTGAAACAAACTCGCAGGCTACTGGAGGAACCAACCATTTAACTTGCTGAGGCAGTGAAGTCCAAAATACCTGTCGATGCAAACAAATGGAATAAATTAAAACCACAAAGCTCTTTATAAGCCTAAGTGCTTGGGAAGAGCCAGGGAAGGGGAAAATACAGAGGCAATCAGAGTGTGAAGAGATGGCTGGTGTCACCTCCATAGAGATAGGAATCTGTTAAAGTCCATTCACATATCAGTGTTCTGATTCCAGCAGTTTGTGGTTCCTATGCTGCCAGAGCTCCTGATAGAAGTAAGGAGCTGTAGGCTGAGGAGTACTTTCAGCAAAGACTTTTTTCCATTTGCCCGAATGATTTTTCAGATGTCTTGGGAGCACCATACAGATCTTTGTCTGCAGGAGGTCCCTGTTATACTGCCCTCCAGGGAGCTCAATTTATGTTAGCAAAGGATTTTGTTCAATTCAGTTCCTTATTTGAAAGATCTTGGTTACTTGCCAAAATGTTTCTGAGGTGTATACATCATTTCTCTCCTGTGAAATCAGGGTTTAATCTATAGACACACATTTCTGTGCCCTAAAAGCAGATATTTCTTTGAGAGAAAGAGAGGGCAATTTCATATGAGAGATCTAAATAAATATCTAAAGAGCCTGCAGTTATGGTTCATACACAAATTGATGGAAATTCCCTGAGGGATAAGGGAACATTAGTCAGCTCCTGCTAAATTCAACTCTTCCATTCATATATGCAGTTAAGATGTGAGTATTTTGGTCAAAAGTGGATTAAAGTGCTTTCAAACAGCTGGGTTCTTCTGTGTTTCATCTGTTATCTTGAAAACCAGAAAAAACAATGCTAGATTTTTTTTAAAATATTTTAAAATTCATATGAATGCTGTAATATGATTTTCTGAAAGAACAAACCCAACAGACAAAAAAGCAAACATATAACTGACTACAATAAAGTTTTCCAATTCTACATTGAGGCATTAAAATCAACTGCTATTCTTACTGATATTGATTGCAAATATGGCTCCTGGATGATCTCCTAAAATCCTCATAGTCCTGGAGAGCACTTCCTATCCCTTCATAGAAAAATACCCTTCAATATTTTTTCTCCTAAGTCACGAGTAAATCTGTGAGGGAGAAAATGCTGTCTCACAACATAGCACTGGAGAACTGGTTGGGTCTTTTAATCCAGAGCCTCTTTTTGCAGTAACTTTCGATATTATTTTTCCTACTGGGAACGTCTGGCAATAACTGCATGATTTCCAAACTAGGAAGCCATAAATGAAGAAGTCATTTGGCCAAACTATTATGTATGATGATAATAGTCAGAATGTGCACTCACATTCAGATAAATGCAGTGTGAGAGGGATGTTAGCACATAGCAAGGAGCCCTTAGTCAGTCCCTCCTGTCCTATTCTCCCCTCTTTCCAAATCCCCCTGGAAGATTCAGCCTTCACATACCAAGGTTTTTGTTTGAGAGTTTTAAAAACTATACACACAGGTTTCCAAGTAAAGCAGTGACAAGGAGAGACTGCTGCAATGAATAAAATTAACAGAAATACAGAAGCATACTGACTTCCAGCCTGACTCAAAGCCAATCCATCCTTTCAGGAAAGGTCACCCCTGGCTCCAGATGCAGTAGAGCAGTCCATGTGCTCCTAGGGTTTGTCCTGTCACCAGCAGCATGGCTCACGTTTCTAGATGCTGCATGTGTCATGAGCAGGCTCACACTGGGAAATTGGACAGACCAATTAATATCTTCCACTTGCCCATCCAGAGCTTTTCTAGCAACTTCAGTGGCAATTCTAGGAACGATCCTGCATGTGAATGGGGAATTTGAGCTTGCTGGGAAGCAAGAACTGCCAAGGGATTTACAAGGAGGGGCAGCATATCTCAATAGGAAAGTAATCCAGGAAGTCTAATTTCCAAGAACAATCTGGTAAACAATTTAGAGCACCCTGTTCACATCTGTAACACTCAACAATTAATGAGATGCTGCTCATGTACCTATAAAACAGTTTGGTCCCGTTTATTTTATATCACTGATTGAGCACTTTGTCACTTGCTTTGAAGAGGGAAAACTAGGCTGAGCCACAGACGAAAAACTGGGGAGTGATGGAGGCAAAAGGTGACCCATCTCTCCTGTTTAACAAGCAATGACTATGGCTTTAATTTAATGTCAGAAGTACATGGAGTGATCATTAGCAGGTATTTAATAGGCTGAAATACCCTAATCTATGAGACTGCTCAGGTTTACAGTGTAAAGCTAATTTAGAGCTGCCAAATAGCCCTGCCAAAATATTTGTCAGATACCTTGACTGTCAGCAAGCAATACACAGCTTCAGAAACCTTCCCCACCACTTTTCCCAAGCCACACACACAGGAGTGAGCACAGTTCCCACCAAAACATAAGCCTGCACTGGGAAATCCTGTTCTGACTCTAAAATGAAGTTTGCTTTTTCACGCCTGACCCAGAGAGTCTGTGAGCAGTAGAGACGGGCAGTCTTCGGCGTTGTCCACGCTAGAAGAATACAGCTGCTCTTTTTTGACAGGGGGGAAAAAGGAGGCTTTTATGTCTATCCCTGAAGCGAGGCCTCTTACAATGCATCGCAGTGTCTAAACAGACCTACGTGCTCTGATCCCACTTGGCAATAATGAGGGACTTGTATTCCTCAGGCTGCAGAGACCGGCTCGCCACATCGGGCTGCAGATGCAGGCTCCCGTTACAGCTCCGGCGAGTTAAAAAACCTGTGACATTTAAGCGGGGACGAAAATTAAAATCGTCTTTTGCTATTGTCTGTGTATTTACCCTTTGCTTTGGTTTGTTTCCATAGCAATATAAGAAAAAGAGATCACATGTGTCCTCCTGGGAGGGGGGCGGGCGTGAGGAGCTCCCGAGCCGCCGTTCTGCGCGCAACCGCGCCCCGCTGTGGCCCCGCGGCCGCCGCCAGCGGTCCCGGCCCGGCCGCGGGCACCAAACTGCGCCAGGTGTCGGGGATGCGCGTTAAGGAAAGGAGCCGAAGGAATTCTCTCACAGCACCGCCAGACAGTGCGGGGTTTTGTCTTGAATCATCAAATGTTCTGGGAAACTCCCCTTTAGCTATACCAATGTATTTATTGGAGAGCATGCTGTTTTCTCAGGGTAAAGCCATGTGAAAGGCAAGCTCGCAAGAGGAACAGACCTCTCTAAGACGTGCACACCTATTCAAAAAGCTGCTTCTGTGTTCTGGTTTCGCTGGGGTGGAATCACAGGCCAGCCATTGTATGCAGGCATCAGCAATCCCCGGGCAGCCAGGAGTTTAGGGTGGGAGCGGTAACACCAGGGCAGCTGACCCAAGCTGGGTCACAGGTGTATCCCACACCATAAATGTATATCAATTTTATAAATTAGGAGGTTTATAAATAAATTTATACATATATAAATATATAAATTAGGAAGTTTGTTAAGGAGGAAGGTTCCTTCCTCAAAAGAACGACAAAAGGGACAATAAAAAAATCTGGGATGGTGAAGTGGTGCTTGTTTGGGTTTTTTGTTTAATCATTTTTGTATTTTTATTTGGCTTTTTCTTTGGTAGGTTGGGTTTGGGTTTTTATTGTTTTTTTGTAGATGGTTAGACAGGGTTTTCTACCTGTCTGAGCACAAACACAGCGGTTGGCCAAAACCAACATAGCACGGCAGCTGCTCACCTCACCCATTATCTGTCTACATCCCATCAGAACTTGTATTATTAGGATCATAAAGGATAATATATGGTTCCTATGACTTAGAAGTGAATAGGCTTATTTCTTAGTCCTTAGGCTAAGGACTAAGAAATAAAGAAAAATCCCCCCCACTCCCCCACCCCCCCCAGACAAGATTTACAATCTTCAGAATGTTAGCATTGTGAGTTTCAAATTATTAATTCAGTTTGGTTTACAGCTGTATTATAAATTTTTAGCAAGGTCTGTTTGTGAGAATCCTCTGGAGATCATCTAGTCCAGTACCCTCCCCAAAGCAGAGCTGAACTCCAAGTTCTGTCATATTGTCCAAGGCCTGACATGCAGGACACTACTGCAAACCCTAAGGTTGGGATTCTCAGAGCACCTTCTCCAGTACTGAACCACACTCAGAGTGGAAAGCTTTCCCATTACACACAATCGAAATTCCCTTTTTTTACTGGTCATTTTAAGGGATTTCAATACTTTGAATGGAGAACACAGCTTCCCTCACATAAGAAAGCAATTTAGCATAAGAATAAGAAAACAAACTTTCATAACCCAGCACTGTCTTTTGCATTAGACCCATAGATGGTCACATGGTGCACAGCAACAGAATTGACTTTTTTTCTCACTTTTAATAACTTGCTTGGTACAACATGGCTTTCCTTTTTGAATATTTTTTCTTGTTTCTTGGGGAACTAGTTCAGACTGCAATGAGCTCTGTGCTGTCAGGGCTAGATGGCTTCTGGTTTTCCAGATGGCTTCCTCAAGGCTAAGATGGACATCTTTATAGTTACTAACTTTCCTGATTTATGGAACATTCAATAAATCAAATGCATTCATGGGAAGAAGAAAACTATGTATCTAATAGAAAAAAAATATATAGATGCAGAAATTATAACTAATTTATTGTTTGGGATGGATAGAGAATAATCTTCAATGTTTGGAGCCTGTTTAAATAATATTTTGGTTTTAGAAGTGATCATCTATTACAAACATAAAAGGACTCCTCAATACTGTTTTTCTCTGATTTCAGATGCATCTCAAACATCTTGTCAGCACTTTTTTTAGTGAAAGGATGTGGCTTACCAAAATGAGGAACAGGGTATTTTCCTTGCTATTTTCCAAGTGGGGAACTAATATGGGCATTTTTGATAGCCACAAACAGATCCATATCCTTTTATTAGTCATAAGCTTTGTGCAGAAATGCAAGAAGCCATTTATTTTATCTGTATTTAAACAATAAGATATTCAAACTGCATGAAAAGCCTTTGACCTTTTTTAAGAAATTAGTGCTTTTTCCTTAAACAGCAAGAAACACTGTTGCGGGACATGATAAATAAGGGAATAAAACATAGTGAAACTAAAAATACTTTTCATTAGTTGATCTAGTGTCTTTTTACAAGGATTGAGAACAATGGCATATGGCATTTGTAACTCTGTAAGTTATATGGCCATATATGAATGCAAATGTCCTAGAGGCCCCACACATTTTTTGCCAAGTCCACCTTTTAGCTTCTGCAGTCCTATTTGATGCTCATGCTGGAAGCTTCCATCAGGTTTATTGATTTGTCTTATGTGTCCTGCTAGGAAAATAGCCCCTCCTGGTGAGGACATTACAGACTTATGTTTAGATTTTCCAGTCTGGCATCATGGGAAACTCTGGAGTTTCATTAAACATTAACTCCAGTTCCAGAGCTTGAAGACAGGTTGATGGAAAAAAGAGTTATTCAATTTCTATGAGGAATGGCTGAGGGGTCTGGGGTTGTGTAGCCTGGAGAAAAGGAGGATGAGAGGAGACCTTATTGTGCTCTCCAACTACCTGAAAGGAGGTTCTAGCGAGGTGGGAGTCAATCTCCCAAGTAACAAGTGGTAAGACAAGAGGAAATGACCTCAAGTTGTGCCAGGGATGTTTGGGTTGGATATTAGGAAAAAGTTTTTCAACAAAAGGTTTATGAAACTTCGGAAAAGTCTGTCCAGGAAAGTGGTGGAGTCACCATCCCTGGAGGTATTTAAGAGATCTGTAGACATGCTGCTTGGGGATGTAGCTTAGTGGTGGACTCAGCAGTGTTAGGTTAATGGTTGGACTCCATGATCTTTATGGTATTTTTAAACCTAAATGATTCTGTGATTCTATATTTTGAAGATGGTCTGTAAATCTTATATTTGGGATAGGAATCTTTCTGTATTTTCTGTAGAACAAGAAAAGAAAACCAACAAACAAACAAACAAACAGAAAACCCAAACAAACAATTGTCATGCCTGGTGTGTGAAAGATAATACTGGGGGACAAAAAAGGACAAATCTATTCAAACACCATACAAAGGTAGCCAAGAGTGTCTTCTGACTCTTGTATTCAGGAGAAAAGAGAAGAACTTCAGCACTTTCTGCAACTTTGTCAGTCAGGAAATATCTTTCTAGTGACTGCAGTAATGTGCTCATTCAGATACCAATATCTAGCCAAGACACTTCTGATCCATGCAAGACTGTCCAAACTACCTGTGACCTACTCCTGCTTAGACACTGCTGGCAGTCACAGCCTTCAGCACCGTGAGAAAAGGCTGCCAGGAGGATTTAAGGGGAGGAGAATTGCACAGAGCGACGGAGTTGCCTCGATGAAAGAACCGGAAAGCGACCAAGACAAAGGAGCCGATTTTGCCCGCCCAGGGCCTCCACAGCCCGCCCAGGATCATGGCCTGTCTCACTGCCAGACTAGCAACCGGCCATGCTCCGGTAATGCGGGCGGCCTGTCTGTGCTCCGGACCTGGGCACCCTGTTCTGAAGAGGGCTTCAGGCTTTTTCTTTTATTGACATTTCTTTTCCGCAGGCCTCCCTCTGCTTGTCTGAAGCTGAAAGACTCCTCTGCCTCATCTGGATACGTGATGGAAACAGATGAGTCCCAGGGGAGAGTAGAATGACCTTTGCACTTTGGCAGCTTGGCAGAAGTGCAGCAGAGCCCTTCAGATCCTCCTCCAGACCCTCGAGGAGCCCTGGGAGGTTGACGAGGTTCAGAGGGGTTTCCTTTCCGGTTCTGCTTTCTACAAAGAGAAAGTGCTGGTGATCAAATTAGAAAAAATTATGACACTGTATTTTCTAGCAACATGCAGCAGACATATTAATAACTTGCTGTCACATTTTACTTTTTTTCTCTTTGCTGATCCCTCAAACTTTAACACAATAGCAGAAGAGAGATGGAAAAATAGTCTGACCGTTTTTCTTTGTAAATGACTTGTTAAAAAGCAAGATGTTTCTTGAAAAATCCCAAAGATGACATAAAAGCCCACAGCTGGTTAGGA
This sequence comes from Ceyx melanurus, assembly GCA_024611195.1. Lineage (NCBI taxonomy): Eukaryota > Metazoa > Chordata > Aves > Coraciiformes > Alcedinidae > Ceyx > Ceyx melanurus. Next base: position 77,565 of record JANHGL010009991.1, on the reverse strand, counting down.
AATTAGAGAGAAATTACAGTAAATTCACTATATTTGTATTCCATGTGGGGTTTTTTTCTCTTTGGGTACCAAACACATATGTATAGTTCTGTAAAACTCTTTTTTCTTTAACTTCCTAGTCATTCCTGCATGTTCAAAGTCATGTATTTGAAAGCCAAGACCTAAATTTCAGAAATATCTCAGTAGCAATAACAATCGCTACTCCAAAAAGTCACTATTTATACAGTATCTGTTTTGTCATAAAGTACAATAAGTTGAACCTGCTAAAGACGATGTGCTCACTACCACATAGAATAATTTTGGAAGAAAAATGAGGGATCTGATTCAATGGAAATAGTTAAGATTTCCTAGGAGAATTGGTCATAGCAGTCACTTCCCTCCTTTGCTCCATCCCAGGGAGTTTGGAAGAGTTCTGCACTAATTGCCATATGCTAGAAAGAGTTGAAGGAAAGATAGAAAAGAGATCAGGTCTTTTCTTGATTGGAAGAAGTCATGACTGAACTCAAGGTGCTTGTGTCTAGGTCCTCAAAGATCTGTGGAAACAGGAGTCAATCATACAAATAAGAGGATGTGTTTAACCACCTTTGAAGTTCTTGAGGTAAAGGTCTCCTAAAACTGATTTTCCTCCATTTCTGATCATCATATGAGAGATCCCTATGCCAAGTAGTCTTAACACATGAACCTGAATTTATGACCATATTCCTAAATTTAAGATTAGAGGTATGATATTCTCAACACAAGTAGTGTCATCATCATAACCCTGTTGATTTTAGTGGGAAATCTGGTTGACATTCAGATAATTTATTCTGAGAGCTTAAATATATATTTTAATGCATAAAGTTTGTTGCCTGTATCTGAATTGTTAACTGAATCATGAAAATGACAAAAATTATTTCTGAAGCAGATTACAAATTGTCTATCTTTAGGAACTGGAGGGTTTTTTGGGGGGGGGGTGTTTCTTGTACAACACACTAGTAGTAAGACAACAAATCAGAAAGAAAATTTCCATAGAAAACACAAGCTTTTTTTTTGGTGATCACTTCCTGCTCAAGTACAGACATGAGTTTAAGGTAATGCCTGTGTTCCTGTATACAGGAATAAGGTTACCCTGTGGGATGTGCATAGTCTCCCACTTGCACAAGAAGCTGTGCTAAACAGTGTCTTTCATAAACAAATAAAGATGCTTAAAAATAAATACAGAGCAGAGTTAATGATCTGAATAGCATCTGGCATATCCCCACCCAAGAGGACAGTGCTCTGTGTTCCCCAGGGGAGACTTCTCCTCAGGATCTGGCAACAAAGTGACTCCTTGAGATGGGCAGGAAAGAAACCCAAGTGTCTGAGACAGTCAAATTGCATTCTAAAAATATCTGCATTTTAAGCTTTTTAACTTGTCAGAATTACAGCCATGAACCAGAGAAGATCTCGGTACCTATAAATAAAAGCAACTATGTGTAGAAGAAGGCTGCTCATTCACTCTCAGAGCTTGGTAGACATACATCAGCTACTTCAAAATTATTAATCTTTTGGGGGGTTGTGTACAACAGACCTTCCCTGAACTCTGTGAAAGTGGTGTTTATTTATTTCTCCTTGTGTCCACTCTGTTTACATTAGCAACTCACAGACAAAGACTTAATTTTTTAACAGATATGCTCAGCAGCTTTCATCTTCCCTGTATTTATCTTATTTTGTTCACAACCTGGGACTGTGTCCAGATGGTGATTAAATGAACAGACTTTTAGGTCCACATGTTTGTCTCGTTCCCCATTGATTTATATCGGATAAAATAATATATGACAAAATACATCAAAAAGAGTCTTCTGGGGCCAAGAAGATAAACCGAGGTGAGGAAGAACTGGTTCTGTATCTCTCCCACTCCCTCTCAGCCTCTGCTCCAGCTACACAAATTTTCTGTTTAACATCCAGTTCAGCAGACATCTGCAGTTTTTCAGGACACAAAATGGATTTTCTTTTTTTTTGTTGACTTTTTTTGGTGTTTTGGGTTGTTGGTTTATTTATTTAATTTATTTTTTTTCTTCCTTAGCCTGTATGCTTTCTAGCTGAGAAGTACTGGGGAGGTTTTAGTAGATTTTTGTAGTTATATGACCAGATAATCTTAGGATGAACCCATACACCAGCCTTCCTAGATGCTGCCTTGCAAATTATTTCTAGCATGTCTAGCATTTTTCACTCCAATTTACAGAATTAATCCTTCTCAATAAGTATTTTTACTTGTAACCAATGGCCATATTATATGGCAAGATACAGTAATGATACAGATATGGCAAGAAATAGTCTTCTCTCCTGGACAAGGCAGGAGAAACTGAGGCACAGTAAAGCAGTATGACATGTCAATGAGCATTTTAGTTGTAGCACAGTGGTCTCATACTTCACCTCCATTTTCTCATTTGGACACTAATGGACCTTCCAAGTCATGTCTTTAAGGATGCCAGCTGGCATGAAAGGTGATTTAGGTCTCACAGAATGAAACTTTAAAGAAATAAGTGGCATCTGAGTGCAGTTTCACTAGATGAGACAGAGCTGGAGAAACTGATAAAGAGTTTTTGGTCTCACGAACAACCTTTCTGCAAACACGATGCAGCTCCCCATCCTCCCAGCTCTGCAGGTACAGCAGTGTGCAGTGCTGGAACAGTCTGCTGCCTCCCTAGAACAATCCTGAAAATCTTTCTGTCCCTGAAGAAGAAAGATAGGAAGACAATGTCCTGGCGTTTGTCACCACCTTCTGTGTGTACAAGGTACAGCCCATCAGCATCAGTAATTCTGCTCAGACTTTCACATGGGTTTGCAGCAGGGACACAGTCTGCAGCCCACACGGGATCTCTGCCTTTCCACTTCCTCTGTGAAGCCAGAGCATTTAGTACCCATTGAAAAATGCAGTAGATGAAGAATGATCTGTCTGCAAACAAATGTTATTTATGATCTAAGCTCCTATTTATTAATGAACCAACTTCAGTATCAGACCTCACTGCTGAGCACCTTGTCTCACAGCTGGCTCTTATGTAGAATATTGTCCTTTCAAAAAACCTTAGGCTAACCACTGCAGCTCTGTAAACCAAAAGGGAGAAGCAAAGGAAAAGGTGACCTTCTATTTTTGACCCAAACACAAGTTAACTTGCTAGATATTAAATATATATTAAAATATTTTTGTTTGGAAAGCAAATCTGCAGTGCTTCATCTGTGCTCTCATTGCAGAGGCAATATCATGGTTCTATTAAACACACTAATGGTTCCTCCTTGCCTGTGGAGGCATTTCACTGAGGGCTGTAAAAGTTCATGCTGTTATTTCCAGCCTCCACTGGAAAGCAAAAGTCTTCCTGCTGTCACAATTAGATAAGAATGGGTCATTTTTTTGTTCTTTGAATATAAAGGTATGTCCCTCTTCCCCATTGCACCACACAGCTGCTTTCTGCTTTCTACAGCCTCCTCTTTTAATAGCCTTGCATCCTGTTTTTACATTAGTCAATTCCTCAGCTTTACATAAATCACAGCTTCACATAAAGAAAACCATCTTCTATTTCCAGGGTACTCTGTATATAGAAATAACTGTTCTGCAAGGGTTTATTATCCATAATTTCTAAATGCGTTTTGGAAGGCCATTGGACCCATGTGCACTTAATGGCTGTTTTTCTGAGTGTGGTGGAGTATTTTCATGGATCATAATCAAGTGATAGAGACAAAGCTCACTTTAGGGGTAATGTAAGTCAGGATTATGTCTTGTGTTTGCAGCTTCTCTCTAACTCCAGCGTTAACCAACAAACATATTTGTGCAGTACACTGGAGTGTGACTATTGTACCATGCAGCAGATAAACAATTATCCACATGCTTCAATTTTGCTCCTGTTAGTCTTGTGCACTGGAAGAGCAGGGGAATGAGACAGGCTCTGAGTGTGCATGGACAAAATTTGTGGTAGGCAAGCATCCAAGAGCACAGTAGGAAATGACACAGAAGTAGATGCAGCAGTAAAAAAAAAACAAAACAAACATTGGAAGCCTCAAGCTATACTGACTTTAGCTGGCAACCAGTCCACACTGACACAGCCAGCTCAGAGAAGTGCTTCAGGTCCCTCAGAACTGCAGTAGGCAGATCTTGTCAGCAGTTGAAACAAGAAAGGATGCCTGGAGTGGGAATTCACTTTGCATTTATTGGAAAGGCTGGCAGAGCAGTGTTAAGGTGTTTGTAGCATATGGCAGCAGTTAGGTCAAGGTGGAACAAAAGTGACATTCCTGTTTCTTCAGTAGAAAGACCTTTGGGACATTTTGGAGGACACCTCCTATGACATCAGTGAAATCCAATCCATGTTTTGTGATTAAATGTCTTCACTGAGCTCTAAGAAACCAAAAGTATCAGTAACAACCAGGATCACAAAGAGATGGTCCTTCTCATTCCTGTTGCTGAGCAGTCATGAGCTTTCTCTTAGCATCACCCATCTCCTCATCCTGCCCCACCTGACCATGTATCAAAAAAGAACTTAGTCCATAACCATTTGATGAGCATAGAAAACAGCTCAAAGGGACTTGGTTTTCTGAATTTCTAACTCAATTTCTGTTCAGCCACACAATGGAGTTGCCCCTCAGTTGAAGCCCTGGGCCATGTGATGACAGAAGCTGTACAAACAGACCAAAAAGGACAATCCAAAATATTGGCTACCACCTCCAATGCCCTCCACACCCAAAGCAAGACTGAATAAAGGGCAAGAAACAACATCTGGGTACAGGCAAGTTGCAAAAGCCCAACAAGACCTTCATAACCACTATGCTCAGTGTGACAAGACCACATTATCCCATCTGTGCAACTACAGTCAGGATTTAGGGAGCTTTCTGATATGAATGCTGGAGTGTTGCCTGATTCTCAAGAAATGAGACTGAGACCAAACTATCTGCTATTTCTGAAGCTAATAAAACATAGTATGGGTGTATTTTGGAAACGTGAACAATATTAAGAAGTAATTTCAGAAATCTTAGATTTCAACAACTTTGCTGGTAATTGTTTTCACCTCATTTTGGAGAAGAAGATGGCAACATAAAAGCACAAAATTGTGTGTGAGAGAAAATTACAACCTTAGAGGTGGGCAGTGAAAGACATTTATTTTCCCTTATGAAACACAATCTGCAAGGACAAGAGTGAGAGCTAAAGAGATGGTTTATTCTCTAGAAACAGCTGCTCCACATAAAATGTTAGGAATTGTGTCCCCTGGAATAGGATGGCTACCTTTGGAAAAGGTGGGCTGGAACAAGAGTGGGAAGGGACTGCTGGAGTATCACATGGGACAAAAGTGAGTAGAAATGTAGTGAAGTGAGGAGAAATGAGGGGGTGTAGGTGATGCAAGCGATCTGGTGACTGCATTTGGGGCTGAGGTCCTGAAAACCTGTACATTTTGCAATAAGGGTGGGCAGAGACATGAACTTTAATTTTGATATACTGAACATGGTAATAGCTCATCCAGCTCACTGGAGCTGGGACCTTTGGTTTGTGCTCTTAGGAATGTTTGGAAATCTCCCACAGTGTTTCAAGACACAACAGATATCAGATCACAAAAAAAGTGTCTAACAGAGCCAATTGAATCCTGAGGAAAAGAAGCAGACTTCAGAAAAATAAGAACAAAGCTTAACCCATTACAGTAGTTTGAAATATTTGTAAAAAATGATCCACTGGAGCAAAGGTGAGGTATTAAAAGGTGCATGATAAATATGTGCAAAGTGTCCTATGCTGGCATTGCCTTATCTGGCATATCTAATATCTGGCATATTTAATATCTGGCATATCTATATAGTACACAGCTATGGCAAAGAACCTACTCTGATGAGTGACTCAAAAGCAGAGAACTTCAACATTGTGTATTGTTAAAGCAACACAGCAGAGAAGACTGGTACAACTTGGCACTGAACTTTACACCTTTTTACATTGAAGGATTCTACATAAAATACCACAAGGTGTTGAAAGATTGCCTGACAAGTTGGCTTCAAAATGAAGAAAACAGCTTGGTTTGACTGAAGCTTGTTAAATATTTTGGCAGTCCTTTTCAGAGAACACTGAGACCATGTTTTACATGCAGTTTGTCACTTGTTGGTGCATAGTAACTTACAGGGAAATAAGGTAAGATCAGTTTTGTCACACTAACAGAAAGGAATTGTCTGTGGTCCCGTCATAGCTTCTAGAGGATATGTATCTGCATCACTCAACCACCAGTCAGTTCATCACTCTGTACGCTCTTGCTCCCTGGGTTCAGGAGGTGAGCAATTACCAGTGAAGCCAGGAAGATCCAGATTTCACCTCAGCTTATTCTGCATATCTATATGTTCTCTCCAACCAGTGGAAAGAGATAGAAGGGACTAAACAGATTGGGGGAATGGCTTCAAGTTGCACCAAGAGAAATTTAGGTTAGATATCAGGAAAAATTTCTTTACAGAGAGGGTGGTTATGCACTGGAATGGGCTGCCCAGGGAGGTGGTGGAGTCCCCAGCCCTGGAAGTGTTTAAAAACCATGTGGATGTGGTGCTGGGGGACATGGTTTAGGGACCCTGGCAGTGCAGGGTGAACGGTTGGACTTGATGATCTTAAAGGTCTCTTCCAACCAAATAATTCTATGATTCTATGATCTGAAAATGTACTACTCTATTCTCATAGCACCACTTGTTTCTCTTGGATGGATGCATGATTCTCCTGGAAGTATTTATTCTTTGACTGTAGAGAGTAAACCTTGGTGATTACCTTAGACTAGAAGTTTAACTTTCAAACAGATTGAGAAATGTGAAGGGATAGAGACTCGTTAAATATCCTGGGTGTGAAATGGCCCAGAGACAACTTGTATGAGTGAGAAGAGCCTGGTTATTGACCACAGAAGACTTGAAACTAGTGAAATGGTTCTATTGCAGAGACAATGAGCAACAAGACCTGTCAGTATGGGGAAATCCCACACCACACAAAACTTCCTCTCCACGTGGTTGTGATGTTAATGGCCATGTGCATGTACTTTGAATTCTTGTGATGCAGAGAGGGTGTAATAGCTACTCCCATGTAGGAAGGAGGACATGCATGTAGCATACGGAGATAATCATGTCATTTTAGTCCAGTCTCCCAGCTAATTTTTGAATCACAGGTCAATGTTAAGAAAAATTGGCGGCAAAGAACTAATTCAAAGAAAACAGACAATTGGTAGGTGAATTCCTGTTGCAGAAAGGCTTCATCCACACTCCAACCCTTATTAGAAAATCCAGAGAGAGAGCACACATTTTGAAGGACACACATGAACAGTTCAGCTGTGAGAAAAATTCTGTAAAATATTTCCACTAACTGAAGAGAAATTAAATATAGGACTCAGTATGAAAATATTCATGCTTAAAGCTCTTTAGTGCATTAACAGTTGTGGCTGGAATACAGAAGACAGGGCCGTCATTAGACTCATGAAGCTGTTACGGGTGATAGCTGCCAAATGTTTGCTGATCAAAGCCTGCAGCACTCATCCTACATGGTGCACACGTGTATGTGTGCACATATTTACTTCTACTGCTAAACCAACATGGAAATGTTATGAGAAGTGATTTGAGATAAAGCATTTCTACCATCAGGCCTGTGAATTCTTCTGGGGTTTGAAAGTCAGATTGTAGGGTCATGTTATTTTCAGCTCCTGCTGCTGTGCCACTTCCAGCAGTAAAAAGCCCCCAATGACTGGAGGCAAATTCTAAATTCTGCAAGTCTTGCTTTGCTTTCCTGTCTTTTGATCACATCCCAAGAAACCTTCTGTCCTTGCAGAGGTATGAATCAGGAAAGTACTCGACCTCGCAGCTGCAACTAAGTTCACAATTCTTTGAGCAACAAATAAGCCAAACCCACAATTTTCTTTTCTATGGTGCTATAAAAAGAGGTTTGAGGAGCTCACTCACGAGTGCTGGTTTGATAAGCAGAGCTGAGGAAATGCACACACATGCACAGACAGAGGATCATGCGGCTTGCACGGATGTGTAACACTTCCAGTCACATTTTCCTCTAAAGCCACGGATTATCAAGTTCATATGTTTGCATCTGTGTTATCCCAAACTCTCAGGGCCAGGAAGGTGCTGACTGCACAGCCTTCTACCCACATCTCTGCCCCTGGAAGGATGGATGGCCAGTGAGCCAGTACTGGGGCTGCTTTTCCTAATTGTGTAAAAAAACTGCGTATCAGAGCAAGATCCAAAAAACATGTTTGTGAGAGCAAATGCCTCTCACGCTACTCTCCCTGCCAGCCTTGCTCTGACTTTCCTACATCATGGTGAACAAGCAATGTCAAGATGGACTCACAAGAGAGAAATGTCCAGTATGCCACAGGCTGGACATTACAGCTTTATATAAAAGCAGGGCTACTTAGTTGGTTTTAACTTTTCCTATTAAGGGATTTTGTTGTGTACAAAATCTAATTCTATATGCTTTCATTTTACGGTTTATCATGTTTACAGAAATCAAATGTTAGGCAGAAACTATGAAAACTTATCACATCATAGAATGCTTTGGAAAGTATCTTAAAGATCATCTAGTTCCAGCTCCCCTGACCATGGACAGGGACAACTTCTGCTAGATCAGGTTGCTCAAAGCCCCATCTAACATGGCTTTGAACACTTCCAGGGCATCCACAACTTCTCTGGGCATCCTGTTCCAGTGCCTCACCATCCCCACATTAATATACAGGCTTCCACATTTAATCTATCAACTCCTTCAGTGTCCTTTTGGTTTGAAGCTTTAACCAGAAAATGACACATCTACACTCAAACTTTCCCTCAGTTCTGGTCTATTGTAAAATACCTATGCTACTGTATTCCTGCAGAGATATGTCTTCTTCCAAGACAATATTTTGCAGAAATATTATTACAATTTTTGACAAGTTTTCAGAGTTGCTCTGTTTTTTTGTGAGGTTACATAAATTGTCTCTAAATTCAAGTATTTATTATTTAATAGTTTTAATTCCTGGGAGTCGGTCAACCACAAAGGCCAATAGCAAAAGAAAATAAAAATCAGGAAACCCATATACTTATCTAGCAATAAAGTCAGAAAGATCTTTTTCTGATACTGTGCTTCAAGCTGTCTACTTATTGCTAATTGTCTTTCCCACAGTTCTTTTTCTGTTGTGGTATATTATTAAAAAAAACCAACCAAACATTTATTTCACAATAGAGAAATTATTTAAGACACAAAATACCTGTGAATATTGTAGACATTTTTATTCAATGTTTAGAATGAAAATAGCATGAAGCACTGAATTATTTTCTTCACTGTTGTTTTCTGTCATTTAGGAAGTGACATTTAACAAGTGACAAGCAATCTTTACCTTTGGTGGAATGGTATCTGCTATATAACCTCTTTGGAGGTAAGTTTTGCAATATGTTCCCAGCTCTTCTAAGTATTTAGTGAGACCCATGACAATGGGTGTGCTTCCTTCCTAAGGCACCACCTTCCCCAAACAGGAGATTAAACTGGAATTATAGCTTTAATTTACAAAAAGACTAAAAAATATTTACATTTCTAGACACTACAGTTACAGAGGAAAGCTGAAAATCTTGACTCAAGGCAAGAAGTCAGACAGACAAGCAGAACTGCTCGCTAATTGATTCTTTTGTGTTGGTAATGCTTTGGAGTACAACTCATCATTTTTTAGTGGGGTTGGCAATACCAGCTATGGGATACAATATAAACACAGGAAAGCATAAAGACTGACTGCACTGTGTGCTGGTTCTGTTCACAGCAGCACAGCCAAAGGAAGGGAAAGTAGTTTAGTGTTGAGAGCTTTTGTATAGTAGACTGAAACATGGTTTGGGTGTGAATAATTGCAGCAACAGGCACGAGCAGCGAGGGTAATTACCCAGAGCCCCACTGGGTTAAATTAGGGACATGCAGAAGCCATCTGCTGTACAGATGGAAGCAAGGATGGGTCCATGCCCTAATCTTCCACAAATTTAAGACTATTTCTGGCCAGTGAATAACAGACCTAGATGAAATGCTGTGCCTGTAGAACTGTAACCCACCACTTCCCTAATCCATCATGAGTCTAATATAGAAGCCGTAGGTAAGTAATGCTTCCCAAAGATGCCCATCTCCAAAAAGAGAAAAATATCTGAAAAGGGAGAAAGAACAATAGTGTACAGGGACACATGTCCATCAGCCCGAAGATCTTGATTTCCAGCTCCAGTTTATACCAGTTAAGAATCTGGCCTCAGGCACCATTCTCAGGCCTGCTGTGCCTCCTCTGGAAAAGGCAGCAAACTTCTCAAACTCTTCAGGCTTTAGTTTCCCAACATAAAACAAAGACTGTGATATTCATTGACTGTGTGTATCCTTTTTTTAGAGCTTCTTCCTTGAAGGAAAGATGCTAAACACATCCATAAACAAGTATTAAGAGCAGGGAAGATACCAATGAGAGAGCACTGCTGAAAACAAGGCAGAATAGTTACAAATGAGGAGAAGGCAGTAGGGAAGTCTGCAGCTGGGAGAGGGAGGGGGTGTGTGTGAAGAGAAGATAGCTTTTATTTGAAACACATGTGTGCCGGGTAATCACGCCTGGAACCTGGGATCGGGTGAGACTGTAGTGGAGAGGAGGTGGCAGACACAGGGAAATTATATTTTATTTCAAACAGATGTATTAACAATGGCCTTATGCTGATGAAACTCAATAAAGAAAAGATTTAAAGAGGAGTATATTGTGATGGGAATTTGTAGCTGGGAGGCAGAAGGGAAAATGATCATTTGCAATAGACATATGTAATCACTGTGTGCACTCGGTGCTGAGACAAGGGTGGGACTGCAGCTGCCCGAGCAAGTGAAAGGCAAAGTCCAGCCACTGCCACGGCAGAAAACAGGACAAGAGGATTGGCTGGTCCAGCAGGAAGGGAAGAAGGAATATGTGGTAAAGTATATGCATATATATATGTGTACACTTTTACATTTGTGACTTCTAGCAAAACTAGTTTTGCTCATTTATATGCTATATTTAAAAAAATAGGTTTTACTCAATCTTTTAACTGTTTTCTTTCTCATTGCAGGATGTCTTGTGCCCTCAGCACTTACGGCAAAACACCTGAACATAATCCTTGTGTTTTCATCAAGAAATTAATGATCTTTGTTATTCAACACAAAGTTAGAATTTAATTACTTTTTCACATGTTGTTTGTTTGTTTAGTGTTTTGTTCTTTTTTTAAAAAAATGCTTCCTTGTTTTTTTTTTAACAATTACATTAGAAACTTATGTTCCTAATTTGGCTTAAGGTGAGAACAGTTATCAGTTTTGTCTCCCTGGGGAGTCTCCAATCACAAGCACTGAGAGATTTTTCTTATAAACACATATTACCATGAGTAAGTGAAAAACAAACTCAGTACAGGCAAGACCTGAACATTTTGCATATAAAAGCAATAGAAAATTAGTTAATGTTAAGGGTAACATGTTCAAACCAAGATAAATGTCTAAACTTAATTTAAGTTTTCCCTTGAAGAATACCAGCAGGCAAAAGGAAAGTGAAAAAAATCTTCCCTAGGTTTAGAGGATACCCAGAAATAAGTGTCCAGATGATACAAGGAGTATCAGCTTTCATGACCATTCATGAAGACGTCATCAACATTGTTACTGCAGACTAGGGCAGACTAGGACGGGATACCTTGCCATTTGCAGGTGTTATGTTAGGATGAGGTGAATCCCACTCTACCCACACTGACTTCACTGTTTACTATAGAGTGGCTCCCTCCGATGCATGTGCTGCATTGGAGATGCTCTTTCATAACCAGGGACATCTGAAGTGCAACACATTTTGTAACTGCAATACATTTTGTAACATAGGCAGGCACAAACACTAACTTATGTTTAGGCATCCAAGGACTCAGATATGCAGTCAAGTTCCAGTAACAAAGGGCAGATGCTCAGCTACCATGGCTTCTCCATAGATGACTTGTTAGCTCATGGAGATTCCTTGCATCCTCAACTCTGTAATAGCTGCATTTTCACAAGTTTTCAAATAGGTTGCAGCCTTGAATTTGCACATAAATAAAGCTCTGATTTAATTAATGCTGCTTCTTTCTCATCCATGTGTCAAAAATGCATATTTCCTATCGCTTGACAACAGAAGGAACCAGAAGTACATGATGATGGGCTGCTCTGGAATGGGACATAGCTGCTCTGACTCTCCAGGGTGCAGACTCTCCCTTTGGGAGTCCTCTATTTTTCTCCATACTCTAAAAGAAACTCTTTAAAGGCATTTTTTACAAGATAAATTTTCCTTCTTTGCTGTTTGGATGTCAAGGACAAAGTACAGCTTATGAAAAAAAAAACACACCAAAACTGGAGAGTGCATTAGTATTTAAGGGAGATTTCAGAGTTTGATTTTTGTTCTGTTCTATTAAATAGTGTTGCCAGCTTGTAGCAAAAGGCAAAGTAGAAATCCATGGGAAAGAAAACTGAACTTAGATTTTGAGAAAAGCTGTTTGCTATCAGCTTCTGCTGGTTTCAATCCACTGCATGACTAGAACAAGGCCATTTTATGCTTTAGGTTTTCCTTTCAAAATCCAGACACAAGGGAAGTGCTTGTCAAAAATTATTAACATCTTCAACAGGGTTTACTATAGACAAAGACATTAAGATACATTTGAAAATGCCCATATACATTATAAGAGTTGGAGAAATGTGCTTTTTCCAGTGCTTTTTTTAGGACAGAAAGGAGAACTGTGTATTGCATGTTTCTCTTGGGACAGATTCACTAGCAGTCATTTGACCAGAAAGAAGCCCCCTTCACTTCTGCAATGTATAATGAAGGAAAACTGAGCTGTAAGTCAAAGATGAAGGTGAAAGCCTGACCCCAGTGAAATTAATGGGAATTCTGCCATTGATTTCAAAGGGGCCAGCATTTCAACCAAGATATAAACTTTATTTCATTCTGCCTTTTTTTGGGAGTTACTCAGGAGCAATGTATGAAATTGATTTTGTTTTGTTTTGTTGGGTTTTGTTTGGGTCTCTGTCCTGAGAAAAAAATAAAACAGCAAATAATCTCCAGTCAACCAAAATCTGTGGTTTGTCTTGCTAAACCAACAAAAACTCAGAATATATTTTTATTAGCAGAGGTATTTCTTCTGACACAAACTGTATTGTTTGTGGGTCTCAAATCTTTCAGGCTTCTGTCTCCATTTATTAATGAAAACAGTTTTTCAAGCAAGCAAAACCAATTAAATGTCTTTGTTTAAAGATGTCAAAACAAACTGTTTAGAGTTTTCTAAATCTTCTATCACCAAATGCTTTTGTCCAAAAACTTTCACAAAACTCAAAATGGATTCATTTGTGTTCTTCAGGAACTTAATGTTTTTTTAATAAACCCTTTTAATGGGAAAAAAAAAAAAAAAAAAAGAATCCACAAAACCAAACAACAAAAATCTCTTCAGGTTTTGAATGTGGTCAAGATTGGAAAGAGAATTTAGATTAGCTTTGAAAGAAAAATGTTCATACTAGAACTACCTTACCTGGTAGTGAATTTCAAATAATATTTTCAACATGAAAAGTCAGCATTTATTTTTATGTGTAAGCAAGTCATGGATAAGAGAGTAGTATGGATGGATATTTTGATGCAAGTGATAGAATCAGGTATAGTTGAGATCCTGATGCCTCTAATTTTGAAAATACGCTCACATGTAATTGCTTCAAAACCTTTAAAAAACCTCCCACTTCATTCAGTTATGGACTTGAAGGAGCAGTGTCATAGTGCACACAGACTTGCACACAGACAGCATCACAACATAACCCACTGCAGAGTTGTGAACTGTTAGACTCTGAGGGTTTGGAATTGAATGGGATTTTTGGCCTTTTTTATTTTGTGTATCAATATAACGTAGGTTCGAGCAGTTCAGACTTTACACAGCTCTAGTAGAAATGGAAAGTCCTAACCACAGATTAAATCATCTGTATTGTATTATGAATAGTCAGCTCTGTTGAGAAAGGACATTTGACTTTGCAATGTGGTAGATATTAGCAAACACTTAGGAGAAACCACAAAACTTCATGTATTTGCCTGGAGTAAGCCTGCAACATCTGCTCGAACCCTTCTGGGTCTACACTGTTAAGAACATAAGTCAGCTTGTTGGTCATTCCTCTGAACTTGAAGCCAGATGAGCAAATCCAAGCCATTTCATGCTACAACCACTCTAATCATTTCAGCATGGTTACTAGTTTTTTTTTGCAGAGGACATGAGCTTCAGAAAAATATTAGCAGCATTTGAAACACTTCCCTCCCTTACAAAGATTAAGTTGTGTGAGTTGAAGAGCTCTGAGCAAAAGCCTTTCTTATCTGTCTGTCTGGTTTATTATTCATTTATTAGGTTACATTCCCAGGCCTTGTAGTTGATTTTCATGTATTTAGCACTACTGGCTTTTTTGTTCCTGACCTGAAATTGCCTATTTTGTATTTTAACTTGAAGGAACAGCTACTATATATACATAAGAATTTATAAGAATGCTTTTTTATTATATAGTAAAAATAATATATACTAATATAATATCTGGACTATTTTCCTCAGCTGCTACTGTTTGTCAGTTGCTTTGCTTCTTAAGTCATGGGTATGTGCAGATAGACAGGGTGTACTAGAATAACAGCTGAAGATCCAAGCAACCCAAGTCCCATTGCTGGTTCACAGGACCACTGATGTTTGGGGCAGGTTGCACAATTTTAAAGACAGGTCCCAATCCTATGTACTTCACAATCTAAAAAAGATCCAAGGTGGTGATGATGGCACACAACGGTGTGCAGCAGGAATGAAAGAGAGGGATTGCAGGAGGTAAACATCAGATTTGTTTTGCAAAGTTTCACTTGTCTGGTTAACTATTGTATCAATCTCCCCTTTTATTCTGATGGTTTATTTTCAAATTTAGGTTTGCTCATCACACAGATATAATATTCTGGTAATGGGAACAGTATTTGTTGTCCATGTAAGACAAAAATAAGTTACCTGAGTAAAGAATGTTAAGTTTTTCCAGTTCTGTGTTTTTTGGAAAGAATATTTTCCATACAAATTTCTGTTTTGAAATGAGGTAGACAAAGTGATGTTTATTGAAACCCGAGTATTGTTGTGTAAAAGCTATATTCTTAGGGGGAATTTTAAAATCTGATCCAAACATTTCATATGGGAATTTGGTCAAGGTTTTTGCAGAGGCTGAAGCCAAATTAGAATTTGATTTGTAATGAAATATCTTTCTGTATGAAGTGGAAGTGCCTTTCCCCTCCACTTCCAAAGTTTTCTTTTAGTGTAGCAAAATTGAAAGGATTAGAAATCCTTTCTAAAACCTCAGAAAAGGTGGAGGGGAGAAAAGGAAATAAAATAATAATCAAGAAAATTCCAGTATTTCAGACTCATTCTCTTGTAACTAAAAGAAATAAGTCAGTGTGTAAGTATGTTCCTCAAATGCTTTTCCTCACAATGAATACTTCTGGAGCTCACCAAGCAAGTGGATGTCTCATTCAGAGAACAAATTATAGCAGTGACTGGATATGAATGAAGTTGAATTGAGTATCCTTTCAGTGTTCATCAAAGTCAAAAGAAGCCCTCACAAAAACTGGATACCTTCCATTGAAGTGAGAAATCTTACATTTTCCAATTATCTTCTGTCAAAAGGAGTCAGCCAGGATAATTTCTTTCAATGCTTTCCAGAAAAAAATACCTTTGGCCCAAGTCTAAGCAAAGGGATTTGTACAGAAAAGGAACTGAGAGAAGCTGTAGATAACTGGCCATAAATCTGAGCTGAAAAAAAAAAGAGATCTGGATATGGATGACCTCATTATACCACTGCAATTATTCTAATCTCAATAAGTACAAAATAATGATTTATATGACCTAAAGTAAAGGAACCAAAACACAGAAAGGGTCTAAATATGAACACTGTCCACACGTGCTGGGAAGCAACGGCAGCAGAACCATGTGCTGAAACAGTCAGTTGAATCAATGGGTGGCACCCTGCCAAGCACAGACCTTCAAAAGAATTTGCCCTTAGTAGTGATAAAAATGGAGTGTGCTGGTGGCTTCTGTGCAGCAGCTGCCATGGGGATACCCTGAGGGCAACTCAGGAGAAAGGTCGGTTGGTGCAGGCTGTCCCCCTCTGTCTGCACTGAGGGCAACTTCTGCCAAGGCACATGACCCTGCCAGAGAGGTGGCCAGGACAGTACAGTTCTTCTCCTAGGTATTAATGCAATGTCAAGAACTGGGACAATATTGATTTAAACCAACAATCCTGTTGGTTTTGCCAGAGTCTTGCATGGCTTTTCCAGAGGAACATCTGAAGAACCAAACAGAAATACACATTCTGATAAGTTTTGGGTTTGGTAAGGTGTCTCTTGATTTCACCTCTCATGACTATTTCTGTCAGCTGAGGGAACATATTTCAGATATCACAATTGCTCCCCAGCACTTCACAAGTAGAGGAGGAAAAGAGGATGATGTTCACAGAATGGTTTGGGTTAGAAAGGACCTTAAAGATCATCTGGTATTTTATGCCCACTTCATTCCCTGTAGAAGAGGAATTCACCTGGCACACATGGAAGCGTATGTTTCAGATCGTCTTGGTGTTTTGCAGGAGACTTGCACTAATAACTTGAGGGGTTTTGGGGCTTTTTTCTTTGTCTACACAGGAAAAGGACACAAAAACAAATACACAGTGAATTAAATGAGCAGCTGTTTTCTCTCCAGTTCTGGACACACCTCCCAGTTCATTGCTCATTGTTTCTGGACCAGTTTTTATCTGTTGTTATCACCTCTTCACCTTCACATGGGAATCATTGCAATCAGCTTCCACAACCCATACTTTCCATATTCCTCTCACAGCTTCAACTAAAGCTAATTCCTAATAGTTTACACAGAAACCTAATATGTCTTCCTCTGTTGAAATGATCCTTAAATGAAGCTACTAGAGCTGGAGGCCTAAAACAGAAAATAAAGAAAACTACCCCCCAGGAAGGCAATCCAGAAATGATGCTTGATGAAAAAGAGTGGATGAGAAGTCTCAAAAGCAGTGGTATGATCCTCTCACTGATTGCAGATATCCACCATATGCCTTGTTATTGTGCACGTGTGAGTTGCCCACAGCACAGTGGGTTGGTTATTACAGGGCAATATTGTACACATCTGTTGCATGCTACAGGAGCATGTTACACATCATCTAAACATAGAGCGATTGTTCCACAATGAATGGCTCTCCTGGTCTCCTAAGGGCACCTCCCCCTTTGGTTGCTAGCCACCGCCTCACTCAAGAGCTGTTCGTTTAGCTACGGGGAGGGTTTTTAAGGGTACAGTCTCCTTCCACTTAAATGTTATTATCTCAGCAGGCCTGAGTTTAATTTGGCAGATCTGGTTTCTTTCAAAGATAATGATAAAGTTAACCACTGATTAATCACTTTTCAGAAAGCAGACTTTTTGCTTATAGAAAGACTGGAAATAGAGTTTACATGCACAAGGATCAGGTACATCTTTCAGCACAGGGCTCTCTTGAATACTCAGTGTCACTATAAGACCTCACAGAAGAAGTCTTTTATGCGTGTTCAGTTCTTTCTCCCTGTCACAGTTTAGGATTAGGGCAGCCCCTTATACCTATAACAGTTGCTCTCTGTTACCCACTTCCCTCCCCAAGGGGAAAGAGAATGGGAATAAGGGGGAGACACTCAGCAATTAGAAAAAGGCAACTAGAACAGCTTTCATGAAATTGATAATAATAATTTAAAAAAATGGAATAGGTACAAATATGACCAAAACCAGTATCAAACCAAACCCCCCTCCTGATGGCAATTGTGTCACCACCACCATTGATGCTGTGAAGCAGGCACTGGGAGAGTCCCAGACTGGGACCTGCAACAGGCAGGTGCTGTGTTTGGGAGCTGGATCCTGGTACCAGATTCAGGCATATCCAGATAGGGATCAAAAGCAGAACAGACAGAGTTCTCCTCAGATTCTCTGAGGAAGGAACGAGAAGAGGACCTGAGCCAAGCTGAGCCAAGCCAGCAAAGCGGGCCAAGTGGGCAGGGAGAGGTGCAAGATCCTCCTGATCCCTCATCTTTATACCAAATATGACATATAGCATGGAATCTCTCAATGGTCAGTTTGGGGTCACCTGTCCTGGCTGCTTCTCTCTGAAGGTGCTGCCTTTCACTTTCTGCACCGCCAGTATGGTACAAGATCCAGCAGTGGCCCTGGTCTGCACACCAATCCTTGGTACTGACTCTAAGCATGAGGTGTCATCCCTGATAGAAGCAGACACTGCCTGGGAAAACAGGCTGCTAACTTCAGACAGTGCAGTTAGTTAAAAGAACTGAGCTGAAAACAAAATCACTGAACAGAATTAGCTCTGTTCTAAATCAAACTAGGACATTCCCCTTTTTTGATTAAAAAAAAAAGCCAACAAAAAACAAAAACACAAAACAACCCACAACACAATGATGTTTGTCTTCCCTCCTTCAGAGTGAAGTTTCCACAGCTTGGTTACATGTGGTTTCCTACTTATGAAGTCAGGAAAGCAAATCTCTGTTACAGGTTTATACCATTGACATGTTATTCTGCAATGTTCTTCTGTAGATCTGACACTGTCCCTGACACAGGGATTGTGTCTTTGCACAGAAAGTCTTTTCTTCCATATGTATTTCTATATACTTTGCTTTTCCTGCAGATCAAAAAATAATTCAGAAGTCATAAAGTCACTAACTGGAAGGTTTCAAGGGCTACTGCTGTAAATTAACCAGAAATCTGCCTTCCCAGATATCTGAAACTTAGGTCTGAAGTGAGTGCCTATGTGCCCTTCACATCCAAAAAAGGAGGAAACGTCTGCTAGTCCCCAGAGAAAGGCCATATTCCAAACTTAGTTGCCTAAAATCATGTACATTAGGGCCAGATATCATCCTAGACTTCTAGTTTCATTTTAGCCTTGGCAAGAGAGTTCATACATTTTAAAGACATGGTTAAAATCAGAACCTACCCATTTCTTGCTCCATATCCTGCATATTTTACTTTACCGTAAATGACCTTATACAAAAGTATCAACTTCCATTTAAGCAGTATTAAAAGCCACCAGATTCTCAAAAAAAACAAACCCTAAAGAACTTGAACTTTAGAAGAAAAGAAAGAAATCTTATCTGAGGGATAATGAGAACTTGTAAGCACTGTTTCTGTAATTTCATCCTTAAACTTACATGTCTTACAGAATAGAATCAGAATATTCTAATGAATAATTCATGATACAAAACTTATCTGAGCCCAAACTACTGTTCTCAACACACTGTAACTTTGGCTGGTTTTGCAGTCCAACAGATCTCAATATCTGGTTTTGTCCTAATTCAATGGAAAAAATCCAAATTTCCCTTCTAAAAAGTTTCTGGTTAGATTCTGAGGTTTAGGCTGCCTGGCTGTGGCAGAGTGAAAAATACCGGAGTACAAATCAGATTTATTTAATGGCAGACACGATGTAACCGGGTGTTGATACCTAAGCCAGCAACATGGATTTTACTGAACCATTGTATTTTACTTCTAAATATAAAATAAAATTAAGGAAAGGTCTGAAGTGAGTCTTTTGTGTCTAAAGCAGAAGGTTGGTGGACTTAAATGCCAAAAGCTACTGCCTTGTTTTTTCATTGACCAGTCTAAAATTGCTAGGTCTGTGCTGCTCTGCACCATGCCACTGCCCAGAGCCCCCCAAAGAAGCAGCCTGTGGGGACTTCGCCCCATCTTGGGGAATCACTGGGACATGATCTAAAAATCATTTTCCTCCAAACTAGCCATCATTCTGCTTTAGGATGTCTCCAAGTGAAGACTGAGAGGCAGCAAAAGCAGTAAGCATGCATTTCGGAGATGAAGACAGTCCTCTTCATTTGGCCAGAAGTGGGAATGTTCAGATCTGCAATGTAGCACTTTGCAGGCAAAGCACTTCAAATCCTTTATTAATGAGTTCAAAAAAAGTTCTATCAGTAAAGTTCTGGTGCAATAGCCTTGGCATTCTGCTTTTGAGATATTATTAAACTTCCGAATACAAAAGCTTCCAAATATTCTTAAGTCCTGTGCTGAGCAATTGAATTGGAGACACCTGTATTCACTGGGAGCTGCAGACAAATGGGCAGCCAAGTCAGACCTTTGTACCTGGGAAGATTTTCATTAGAAATGGAACACTTGCTTTAACTAAACAGCCCTATTGTGCAATTTCCCTATCCAATTGCAGTTTCCATGCACAGCCTGTTACCAGAGAAGTGCCAGCACAACCCCTGTTATCACATATTCCAAGGAGAATTCAGTGGTGCCTATGCATGAAAAAAGTAAGCAATTATTACCTGAAGTGGTTGGGCTGTCATGTAGGAGTTAATATTTTAATTTAAGAGTTAATATTTTTAAAGTGGTTCTCTTTACCCAGTCACTTGTGAGGATCATAAGTGTCCTGTAGATGGGTTTAATTATTTTTAATAGCTCTTTTCATATAGTAATTGGGTTATACATATGAGTTTTGGGAGCATGGAAAGTACTAGGCATGTGTTCATATTTGCTTTAGGAGAACAGGGGAATATCCCCAGATGAGCTTCCTTTGAGAAGGTTTCATATTTCTAGTGAAAATCTACAAATGTTCTGGCACTTTTTTTAGTAGGAGAGGTTATTTGTTATTTGTCTATTATGCAGACAAAGATAAAATGTTTACCCATTTGAGGCCAGTACCTGCAGTTTTGATAACCATGATAATTATTATAAGGCTTAGCAAAACTGCTTTGGGGCATAAATTAAGTGCTTCAGTTAATCTATCTTTAAATTAATTTTAGATATTTGCAGTGGCTTCAGACACAGTTTAAGCTCCCAGCCTGGTAAAGACTTTATCCTTCCCAACCTAAAATATTGCTGGGCTGGAGAGGAAATTTTTGAGAAGACAAAGTTCCTTCATTTAGAATTACCACTACTAATTAGCTGCTATTTGTCAGTGTTGAAGACAGGCTTTTGAACTAGATTAAATAATGGCTTTACTCAAAAAATATTTTATCTTGCAACTAAGACTGAAAATATTTTGTCTAAGGTAAACTAGAAAAACATATCATTAAATAAAGCTATTTTCTACTTCATCTGTTAGCTTTGTTGGCAAAATATTCCTCATATATTAAGGAGTAATAATGAGTAATCAAGAGATTGCAATAATTATGGGATTGTGATTAATCTCTAGGATAATTTGGAAATGCTAACCTTATGTAAAAAATCAATTATGCTTTTTCACAGTAGTTGGACAACATCATTAGAATAACAATTTGTAGTACTGACTGGCCAAAAGAGATCAAATCATTTCATTAATATTCTCTGTATTTAATCAAATTATCAAAATAGACTCTGAGCTCTGTTAATGAGGGTGGACCTATTGATTAGGTTTCACATACCACATAAAGATGCCAAGTGTGTTGTTTATAGGAACTCAGGAGTTGATGTGGGGACTTGGTGAGGTTACAGAAGAAATGAAAGCTCTTCAATACAGTCAGTGTCTAGCAGTGTTAGTGTCTGGCTTACCTCTACTCCAGGCCAATTTTAAATTTCTGTCATAATAAATAATAATGTCCTCTCTGTGTTCCTTAGTTCATAGAAGCAGCAAAAGTCTTAATTTTGAGCCATATTAAAATAAAATCTAAGACCAGCTTCCCTGAAACCATCATGATTTGGTGAAATGCAGTGAAATAGTTGCTTTCCACAGAAAGCTGGCAATGGACAGAAGACTAATGGAAAGAACATGAGGTCTTATTTCCACAAATATTGATACTAAACAGCTAAGTGAAAAACTCTTTTAAACATGCTGAGTCAGCTGAACCTTCACAATACTCTCTTTTCTAGCCAGTAAAACCAGCAAATCCATAACAATCAATATAGAAAGGGCCTCATCTTAATCAGCTGGCAAGACAAAGCAGCAAAAATATCTCTTATTGCCCCAGAACATATATGAGGAAAACCCCTGTATTGACCAGCAGTCAGTTTACTGTGATCTCTTCAACCCATGACATATTGACATATCTGAGGTATCTTTCAATGACTTAGAAACAGTTAGAGACTGTAAAAATTCAGATGGAAGTCGTTGCAGAGATGTTATAAATATGCAGAGTCACTAACTAAGCTGAAACAACACAGCATATTTACATAAACCCTCAGTGACTGGAAAGTGTTTTTCCTGTAGTTTCTAAAACAACAATTTATTTTGAGACATTTGTCTCATGGACTTCTACAATTGCTTTGTTCCTAATTACTCTTTCCTCTTACAAAAAGTGAAAGATGAAATAATCTAATAAAGGCAGAAAAGCATATATATGACGAAATAGCTGTTTTGTAATTTGCCATTGTTGTGGGGAGAAAAAAACCTCCTACCTTTGCAAAGGAGGTATAAACCATAGCATTTAATTTTATTCTAAGGTTTTTGTAGATGTAGAGAATGCAGGGAGTCCTTTGGTGTATTTACTATGCAGGAAATGAAGCTTATTTCACTGCATTTCCCAGTCAGCTTCCCAATGTGGGCAAACTTTGGTAGCTGCAGATGGGTCTCCAGCTCCTGATTATCATTAACTTATCTCTGGAGAGCCTGGATGCAACTTTGGCCAGGCTACAGAAACAGGGTTTCAGGCAAACAATAACCCTGGAAAGTCTCTTCCATATTCTGTTTCATGACTGCTATGCAGCAAAGACATATAGAGACTTCCTGAAATATCATGGCTCTTTTTGACCAATGGGGGGCTGTACCCTTGACACAAGCCATGTCATCTTGGCCAAAAAAATGGCAATGATGTGCTTTTTCTAACACATTATCTGAAATGTGTTCAGAAAAAGAACCCATAAAATAGTTGAAAGAAATTATAAAGTTAATTCCAAAGCCTAGACTTCATGGGCCAAGCAATAATGAGTGCATTCAAAAGCATGTTTGGAAGAACATGGGATAGGCAGATACGGACATGTTTGTAGAGTGAATGACACCATGGGTGTAGAGGCCTCAAAAATATGGACAGATAACTAAGCCTAGAAATGTGAACACACTGTGGTTTGTTTTCTTGGCATGTCTTCTAGATTTTGCTTCTTTTCATATTTATTACTTAACACATTGCAGATAATTTGTCAGCATCAGCTATTTCTCCCCTTAGGAGGCCCTACTAAACGAACACGTTTGAAGTCAATAAAAAGCAATCTCCCTAGAATAGAGAAAAAAATTTTCTTGCTCATAAACTACAAAATTGTTTTTCACATTCCAAGTAGTCTGTTGTCCGTTTTAAATTGGCAGGCATGAAGTTGAAATCATGTCTAGAAGGGTTATTTGGGAACTACAAGAGTTTGGAGGTATTTTATTAGGTAGAAGAAGACAAAAAAAAAATAATCTACATACATAATAGTAGTATCAAATAGAGGCTGGTCACGATTATAACAGTTAAATTTGGGACAAGTGTGAAATAAATAGTCGTGTCCTGTAAATAGATTAGTAAGTAAGACATCTTTCCCCTGCAATATGCTACATCATATCTGTAGAAAGAGTAGCTGTATAATGGGTTAAAAAACACATGATAAAGAAACTCAGGCTAGGAGATGTGTTACACTCAGCTGTTTCTTTAATCATGGCTTAAAAGTAGGGACAAGCTGTACTTACCTTCGCACTGAAAAAGATTATAAATGGATCTGTACAAAAACTAAAGCAAGGACTAGTCCTACAAAAATAATATTACAGCATTTCTTAAAGCTTTTTTTTTTTTTCAGTTTTAACATAGAAATGGTGAACTCAGACACATTGGTTAGGACCTAGAATAGAATCATAGGATCATTTAGGATGAAACAGATCCATAAGACCATGCAGTCTAACCATAAAACTCCTTTTAGGTAGTTGCAGATAACGAGAAAGGTCTCCCCAGAGCCTCCTTTTCTCCAGGCTAAACAAACCCATGTTCCTCAGCCAAGCCTCACTGAATTGTGCTCTAGACCCATCACCATCCTAGTTTCCTGTCTTGGGAACCCTCTCCAGCACCTCAATATCCTCCTTGCAGTGAGAGGCCCAAAACTGAACACAGTATTTAATAAATGGCCTCACAAGTGCTGAGTGCAGGGGCAGGATCACTTCCTTTCTACTGGTCACACTGTTTCTGACACAGGCCAGGATGCCACTGGCCTTCTTGGTCACCTGGGTACAATTCTGGCTTATACTCAGCTGGCTGTCGACCAACCCCTCCAGGTCCTTTTCTGCCAGGCAGCTTTCCAGCCACTCCTTCCCAAGCCTGTGCTGTTGCCTGGGGTTGTTATGATGCAAGTGCATGACTTGGCTCTTGGCCTTGTTAAACCTCAGCCCATCAATCCAGCACGTCCAGATACCTGTAGAAACTTCCCACCCTGAAGCAGCTCAACACACCCACCTAATTTGGTGTAATCTGCACTTGAGCTCCTCAGTCAAATCACTGATAAAGATATTAAATGCTAGCAATTGCAGGGAATTAAAGACAGAAAAAGTAATGAAGATGTAAAAATGCCTTAAATCACCATCTGAGAAAATAAATCCTCTTCTATGTCAGTTCTCCAGTGACTACACCACACACATAGGCCATTAGAATAAAATAATGTGTTTATTTAATCTGATTCTGCTTGCTTTTATTAATTGCTCTCTTCTGGGTACTCGAAAGTAGTAAAGAAACCACAGGCTGTCATAAATGACTTTCATTTTCATCTACATAGATATAAACAAACAAACAAATAAATAAATAAATTTGCTCTATTTATTTTTTCCAGTTATCCTTCCTTTCCCATTCTTGCGTATCCAGTATCAAAATGCACCCTATTTCTGAGAATATCCTGAGTTTGCTCAAGTTTCAAAAGGTAGAAATCAACCTGAGAGTGCTACATGCCTAAAAATAATGTTGCCTAAATCAATGCCCATACAGACAGATTGAAAAGACAAGAAATGGAAGTCTGAATGGAAGTGCAATAGTATCCATAGTGACATTTATATGTATCAGGTAGTTGATGACTGGGTGGTAAAGGAGACTGGTGTGGTGGTTAGCCAAATGCACTGGCCCATCTGCTGCTGATCCTCTACAGATTCCTAAAGATCTTTGCACAAGCATCTTCATCTAGGAAGTCATTTTAGCAGACCTACTGAACTGGGATCAGAGAGTACTGATTTGTATTTGATAATAACCTGAAAATATCGAGTAAG
Organism: Ceyx melanurus; assembly: GCA_024611195.1. Lineage (NCBI taxonomy): Eukaryota > Metazoa > Chordata > Aves > Coraciiformes > Alcedinidae > Ceyx > Ceyx melanurus. The sequence goes on along the minus strand of JANHGL010009991.1, from coordinate 52,400 downwards.
TCAGTCTGAAAAAAAAATTATTTAAATTTCATTTACAAGAGTTTCTCATTTGATAAACAGAAGAAACATCTGCAGCTTTTTCTTAGTTGCATCAACACTGAGATGTGAGGAAAGGAGAAGAAGAAGCAAATTCCTGCAGCAAACTTCAAATTTAAGACTAATTGAGATAGAAAAATAGCAGACTGTCATAACTTCATGCATTTTGGTGGGATAGAACTTATTCTAGTAACTGCTGCAGGGTTATGTCCTGTCCTGATGTACTTGCCAGCTCATGTCTTTTTTCAGTTAAAGCACTTCGCACACACTGGATGCTTAGTGCCTTTCATCCAAGTATCTCCAGTTTCTTTGCAAACACTAATTATGCCTTTAAACCTTGCAAAGAATAACCATAGTCCAAAGTCATGAATTTGTCAATAAGATAGAGAAATGTTGTCTTGGTTCCCAGCCTCATGCATAAGACACTAATTAAGACTGTAATTTTACATAAACAAAATATAGATCTTAAGGAGGTAACAAGAAAAAGGATTCTTGAAGATGGCAAAGACTAATCAATGCTGTCACTGAAGAAGGGTAAAAAAAAAAAAGAACTTTTTCAAAGTCAAAACAGTGCCCTATTACTATATCTCAAAGAGAAATGAAGCAAAGAACTGTATCTTTGTGTTTTTATTAATGTAACCATATACTTTGTAAGTAACAGAAGCCTCAGGAAACCAGTATGATTCAGCAAAGTAGATTGTTGATTGGTGTTTCTGCCAATATGTCACATCAATGAGTAGTGCTACCAATATATCTGGAACAACATGGATCTCATATATTTATACTAAATATCTGCCCTGTCTGTTACACTGAAAAATATTTCTAAATTAATTACTTAAACATATCTGTGTACTACCTAAAGGTTTCCATTCTGAAAAGAATTATGAACATGCCTACTTGATGGGAATTATGTGATTTCTACTTTTCTAGGGGGAAAACCAGTTACATGCTGCCTTTAGTGTGTCATTTATTACTTATAAAGAAATAGAGGAAATTAAACCTTTTCTCTCCTTGACTTATGCTCCATAAATGGATGAAGTGTAACATGAACCATGTCTCTAATCCTTAATTTTAACTTCCTACATTCACAGGGCAGCCATTCCCCATTGATTTACAACAAAACATTTTATCACTATCAGGTCTGCCATTTGTGAAAAGTGGGATGGAGTACTTTGTAAAATTAAAACTGAATTCTACCCACCTTATTATCAAAACTATAACTTTGTTATTGCGTTGCAGCTGAAATAAATTAATTTCCATTAAAACCCATTTTGAAAGGCAGAAAATATTTTCAGGCATGGGGACCACACTTTTCAACAGAGGGGAAGTTTATCCCCTTCAGGGGAGCTCAGCATTCACACTGAAATGTAGTAACAGAAGGGGAGGAAGGGACAGGTGTTCTCCAACAGTAACAGTGTCCTCAGTTCCATGTATATGAAAAAACAGACTGGTATTCTTTACATGATGATTCTTTACAAATGCATGTCACTTCAAAAAGATATATTGATTTGCAACCTGAAACATGATGGCCTGATGTCAGTATTCAGGCACTTTGCATTCTAAAGTATTCTCTTTTGTGTTTAGGGACCTCATGATTTTATGCCAAGACATAGACCAAACAACAGATTTAAGATTAAAAAAAATAATAACACATCAATTAATTAGGGAATTGTAATATATAAATCTACACACACAATCTGCAGTCCATAATGCAACAATAATCTCCTGATCTTTTGGACTAATTCCTAAAGGCAAAGGTTTTAGCTTCAGATGAGAACAATAGAGAGCACAGTTCAAAGGGACTAATTGAGTTTTTTACAGATGTAAAATCTATGCAGAAGATCTTTGCTACATGCCAAAATGTCAATTAGTGATTTTCCTTTTCACTGGCTCCTCTTTTCCTTCCCTTCATTGCAAATAATACTTCCCCATGCTCTCACCAGGTTTTTGTCCCAGCAGAGCAAGAGGAAGGGTGGAGCACTCACTGCAAGGAAACATTCAAGCTGTATATTAAGTGTACAACTTGCTAGCCAGCTGGTAGCATATAAACATCCAAGGTCATCTTCAGTCCATTCATATATGACCTCAGAGCATTATCTAAAGATTTTTCAGTCACCCCAGGAGCATTGGTTCCTGAACTAAAGTAAGAATAATATGTGTGTATAAACCTATGCCACTGACACTTTGGCCAGGTTTGATTCATGACACATGCCCTCCCAAGTCTCAGCTAAAAATCTGCAAGTCAAGTGAAGAAACAGTAAAAATAAACACACTTCATGAAAATCTGATTTGATTTTTACTTGGATCTTCAGGAGTGAAAATTCAAGAGTTGTGTTTTCTGACCAACTTGCACTGTCTGCTCCACAAACAAACCTCCAACAGAGCAGTCATTCTCCAGAAGAATAGACAATGCGGCCAACACGGCTGCTCTCTTGAGAAAAGGAGCTCTGACTAAAGGAATCTGTTCTTACACCATGGAGGCACAGGGAACACATGAGATCTTTAACCTTCCATCCTGGACAATCACTGAGAAAAGCATCACTTGATAATAAACAACTCCTCCATATTACACTGCACCTAACAATACAACACACACACTGTTGCTGCTGCTGCACTGAAATGTCATTACTGGTTACAAGCCCAAATCCCTCTTTGGGACCTGACCATCTGGTACAGAAAACAGGACACAGTTTGATGCACAATGTTATCTGTGGACAGGAAAGTAAAACCAGTAACAGCAGATCGAGGTGGTGCTTCAAACACAAAATGTCTACAAAGCAGGGATGTGCCAACTGGTTCTTTTATTTCATCACCTTGTAACTGCGGAAGAGTCGTGCCCAGACTCTCCAAGGAGCATGTGACATCTTTCAGCACTTGTACCCAAGTGATGTGAGCATATCTTTACGTCTAAGTTTTTAAATTCCCAGACTATTATCCAAATCCTTTGATTTGCAACTGGCACTTTCAGACAGCACATCCTCTTCCAGAGTGACTATAAATCCATGAAGCCAAATGACATACAAACTAAAGCTTCAAGAAAAATCGATAACTGCTTCATTTAGAATTTTTTTTGGGGGGGGAAGAGAAGGAAGCATTGCTACAACTGAGTTTACCAAGCTGTTTTCTATAGCTTATATAGTACATTTTAAAGTGACTTTGGAACTGCCATCTTTTACAGAATTATAGCTTTTTATAGACAAATAGGCAATATTAGAATAATGTTACAATAATGGCTAATAACATTGCTCTCTTGGAATAAAAAATGTTGTCTTAAAACAGTCTCTTCATGTAAGGAACAAGAAATATACCTTTGTACAGTGTTTCCAGCTCAGCTACAGCCAAAATTACAAAACCAGAAAAGCATTATTTAGTACAAAGCAAAGATAATGGGATATGGAAATTTATCCAAATTTTTTGATGATTATGAGATTGAAAATGTTAAATACTATGAAGTTTAACCATCATTAATTTGCCTCATGCATCACTAAGATAAAATGCATAGCTGATCCATGTGGAATAAGGAAACAACATATTCCCCTCATTTTTATTTACTTGGTTTGAATTAATTCTGCTTTGTTCTTGGTCCATAGACAAGCTGAACACTGATTTGAGCTGATTTGAGTTTTTTACTTCATTATTTTAATTGGACAGCACCATGTTAGAGTTCACTGCACAGCTCTACTGCTATATGGAAAACTCATCACAGACCCTGTGACAGCACATTTCTGAATACTATCATAAGTCTGCTCTAAACAGCATGCAAACATTTCACCAGCCCTCCATAAGCTTTCTACTACAAAACAGTATTCTGTTTTATAGTAGACATGCCTGCTCTAGGCATGATGTGTGCAGCTTTTCAAATGTCTTTCCACTTTGTGTTTCCAATTTGCCCTTTCTTGTCCTGCCTTTTCCCATAGGAAAAGGGCAAGACACACTCAAAGGTCCCTCCTGGCTGGAGGAGCTGCTGTGGCTGCCCCAGACCCTGTGGGACACCAGCCTCTCATGGAGGAAGCCCTTTCAAGGCATAAACACATGGCCCATATCCTTCCTGGGCTCTTTGCAATTGCTGAGACACAGTGCAATGGCACGTGACTGGACTGCTTTCAGCTGTGCTCTGTGAAAGGACAAGAGGTAGCAGGTGAAACACAGGAACTTCCACCTCAATATGAGGAAAAACTTCTTTGCTGTGAGAATGACAGAGCCTGGAACAGGCTGCCCAGAGAGGCTGTGAAGTCTCCTCTAGAGACTTTCAAAACCCACCTGGATCTGTTCCTGTGTGGCCTGCCCTGGATGATCCTGCTCTGGCAGGGGGGTTGGACTCAATCTCCAGACGTCCCTTCCAACCCCTTCTATTCTATGACTCTCTCTAGCAGTACCAGAGGATTCATTCAGAGAGTCTGGATGTTTTTGAGCTGATAGTAACAATACTGAAGTATTGCTTACATACGTCTACAGGCTGTCACAGAGGGAAAAAAGTCCTTTCTTGATCACTGTTCAGCTTACTTTATAGTTTTTCATCATTCTAATTTTCTTAACTATCATTCATTTAAACAAGTTATTAAAATAGGCCTAAAGGACAAAGAATACTTTTTCAAGTATAAAAGTTGCAGAAAAACAAGGCAACAGTGCTAGGAGCATGCTTTCCTCACTTTATGGTGAAATCAAATTAAATAGTAGACAGTAGAGGGGAAAGTCAAGTTTCCTGTCTCTGCATTACTCTATTGCACCCCTCAGAGTCTCAAAACATAGAGTCATCTGAAGTCTGTCTCCAGTGATATCCACCTTTTGTTCAATTACATCAGCTCTATTCCATCTTGAATTTTATTCATAGAATCATGACATTGTAAAATTATTTAGGTTTGCATAAGACCATCAAGTTCAACCATAAACGTAACACTACCAAGTCTACCACTAAACCATGTCTCTAAGAACCACATCTATACATCTTTTAAATACCTCTGAGAATGGGGACTCAACCATTTCCCCAAGCAGCATGTACCAATGCTTGACAACCCTTTCGGTGAAGAAATCTTTCATAATATCCAATCTAAATATTTCTGGGTGTAAGCTGCTGATGAGAGTCATCCTATCACTTGTTACTCGGGAGAAGAGACCAAGATCCCCCTTGCTACAACCTCCAAGCACAGAGAAGCATTGCAGAGAAACATGGCTCAGCATGCTTTAAAATCAGCCCAAGAGCAAAGCAGACCATCAATATACTAATGCTCTGTGTGTGCCCACACCAGTCACATAACCTGACAGAAGAACCCCAGGAGGGGGGGTCCCCACATGCTGCCCCATTCTATCATCCCAACAGCTGGGTGCAGACTCCTTGCAGCATCCCACAGGACATCTCTGGGTCTGGCCAGGGCAGTGCCATGACACCAGTAGGGCACCCAGTGGCAAACCAGGCATCAAACCAACTCCTGCTGCTGTTTCTTCTCCAAGGACTCTCTTGGCATCACAAATGTTCATCTTTATTTCTTTTTTTACCTGACCTCTCACTTGTTTGGTGTCACAGTTAGGGTCAGGGCAGCCTTTAGACTTGTAACAGTCTCTCTTCTCTGTTAACCCCCCTCTTTCTGCACCCCCCTCAATGTGGAACACAAGACCCAGCAATGGCCCTGGTCTTCACACCAATCCTTGGTAGTAATTCTAAAAATGGGGTGTTATCCCTACTATAAGCAGACACTGCCTGGGAAAACAGGCTGCTAATTTGAGACAGTGCAGCTAGTTAGAACTGAGTTGAGAAATAAAATCACTGAACAGAATTAGTTCTGTTCTCACTCAGCAACAACTCAATAAAGGAAATACTCCATGAACACAGCAGAAATTTGAAGGATAGCACGATGTCATTTATAGAATATATAAACCAGGAAAGTGAGATAACACTTAGCAGGTAAAAATAAATAAATATAAACACCACAACAAAGACTCTTCCTTTCCAGTACCTCACTCAGCAAACCAGATTTCTGTTAATCTGCTTATTGATGAATCTTTAACCTGGCTTCATTTCATCCTGATTGGCCCCAGTCAGGAGAGTGCAGAGCTCTAAAGAGGGTACTCAGACAGCTCTGTTTGTCCAGACAGAGTAGACATAGCTGTCTGACTAGGGCTTCTTGTTTGCATTTTTAAGGTTTTTTTTTTACTTTTTCAGGTTCTTTATTCCAGCTGTGCCTGAAAATGGAAGGGACAATTTAGTCCACTTTAAGCCAAGTTCATGTGTGGTATCCACTCCTACTTTCTCTTCTCAAAATGGGAAGATGGCCAAGGGACATCCAATCAGTAGTAAATGATCTTCAGGGATGCTTAAGCAAGGATCTTTCAAAGTAAAGAGCCAACACAGCTGGAAAAAATAGGAGAGAGCAAGACCTCTCTGAAAGCCAGATGTTCAATGCACATTTTCCTATTTTTTTTTTTATTATAATTTTTAACAACAACAGAAAGTATGCTACTTTTTTCTTAACATAAAGGCAGAAAAGGAAACTGTTTATTAATTTATGTTAATGTGTTTTATTGTTCTAATTGCTTTGAAATAAGTTTTGATATAAAATGTTTTTGATTGGAGAAGAAACATATGCTTCTTGTCTCAGCAAAGCCCAATGCAGTCAGTGTTAGATTTGTTTTCTTTCTGTGTACTTTCACAAGATGCCTGTTGGTTTTGGAATAGTTGCTCTGTAGAGTTAAATTTATATGAAAGGATTTAGCAGACAAAACAGAGACCCTTTAGGGAAAAAAAACAAACCATCCGTTTTCATGCAGATTTTGATTGAAGAAGAGAGATAAAATGATGGGAAGGGTGTAGCTGAAGAAAAAGAAGTCTATAGGGAATGTTTCCCTGCACAGCTTAAAAACTTGGTAAATCCAGCACTGAACTAATGTACAAGGGGTTGTGACTGAAGCAATGCCAGAAGGAAGAAGAAAGGAGGATCAAATGTCAAAAAAGCCAGAGTCATTTTGAAGAACTCAGTTTGGGGGTAGGATGGTAAAAGGACTTGGGAGTAGAGATGCCTCCTTCGGGCCAGATGTCTCAGTGTCTGTACAGGTGTGACTAATATTTCCCCTGATACACAACAAACTTGAGGAGAAAGAGCATTCAACAGGGATTCAAGAGTTCAACTCTTGGCTCAGTTATTGACCTTTTCTGCATGTACAGCAAGTCCTGATCCTCCCTCTTTACGTCAGTCTCAGCTGCGAGCTCTCCTAGAAAGAGAGTGTCCTGTTGTGTTTGCAGCTACTAGGCTACGTAACAAGGCAAGTTTTCAGAAGAATGGCAAATTGAAAATACTTCTAAACAGTTTTATTCAGAAAAAAAAATATAAATTTACAGTTCTTCAGTCAAGAAATGGGCACATAATGGCAAATGGTAGTTGTTATAAAAGGAGTGTCACTATACTAGGGATGACAAAATATTAGATTAGGTAAGAGTGAGAACATGAAGAGAACAATCAAAACATGGAACAAGAACTGTTTACGAGGAAAATGGCTAAGTACAAGTTCTGGTAGTCATGCTACAGAGGCCAACTCCAGATTCAGACCTTCATAAAGTCACAGTTTATCACAAGAAACTCCAAACCTCTCTGGTACAACCTGAAAACAAATATTCTTAGGAATGAGTTGTCCTTAGTGGTCAATTGCATCAGGAGATTAAAAAACAAGCAAAAGAAGAAATATTAAAATATATAAAAAATAGTAAATATTAAAATACTAAGTATTCTTTTTATAATTGATTTTTGATAAAAACATACTTCATCTACATCGAAATTAATAAACTGCTGTTATGTAAAATTACTAGTGACAACAGTAACTAAGGATTGTAGAGGAAAGTGCTGGGGGAAAGAATAGAAACAGCTTTTAAAGCCAGGAAATGCATCTGAAAGCAGCATAGTTCAAGTGCAGCCACCTTAGGACAAGTTTGCTTAATCACAGAACTAATTGATATTTTCACAAATGAAAAATAGGAATTTTTAATAAAATACACTGATGACACCTCCAGGTTTTGTATCAACACAGACACAACAAACCAAAAGTTGGTTGAGAATAGGAATCACTGGGACTGAAATCAAACCAGTTAGCACAAACTGCATCATTGGAAAGAGCTGAAGATGAGGAACTGTGTACAGTTTTTTATCACTGTAAGCTGATGGGGCAGTGCTGTGGAAAGGTGACACAACCCTGGGATGAATGGAAGAACTATACAGGCACATATAGGGGAGTATTAACAAAAGTGGTGAAGTTGCTGATGACATCTCGTTTAGGAGACTAGAGGTAACTATCATCCTCCTATACTAAGAAAGCTTTAGTGAAAAACAAAAGCAGAAGCAGTGATATAGGAAGAGAGATACAAGAAACATACAGCATGCATGGCAAGCAGTAGCTAAAGAGCTTATCTAGCCCACTCAAGCTTGGGTTAAAAGCTTTTTCACCTCCTTGGGTGAAAACATTTACTTGTATTAAAAGCACTTTCAGTTTAAGAATAAGGGCTTACAGACTAATAAAGAGATGTCAGAGAGAAACTTTTGATTGGAAATCAGAAGAATAAGAAGTTAGAAGGTGGTTCCCCAAGGTTAGAAATGGGAATTTTTAGCAAGCTAGTAAAGGGATCATATTAAAAGTAAAAATGGAAAGATATTATATTTGTTATCTACTTCTAAGCTATGATTCATTGCATTTATCAAATGGAATTAAGGATGGCAGGGACTAGAGAAGAGAACCCAGGGGATCTCACCCTACATTATCTTCTAGCTTCCTGACACAGCTCATCTTGTGTTCCAGGAAATGTTCCACTATCATTTTATCTTCAAAGCCATCCAACTCCTAAATTGTAGCTGGCTTCCTTTCAAGATTTTTATAGACCTTTCCTCCAGCTATACATTTACCCCTCTGAGTTGTCCACCTTGAGGTCCTCATAGTCCTCCTACTTTGGCAAAACATTTCTGACTATGACATCTCCATCTTTTAACCACCTCATCAAAGATAAGGAGTTTCTTAGCCCTTCCCCTGAGGCCTGTATCCTGGCTAAGGTCTTTTCTTCCACTCAGACTAAACTCAGATTTTTCTGAAGAATCACCCACCCACTCAACACCTTTAATCTGTCAGAGATGAGCTAGCTCCTCCACATAGCTTATTTGAGCCAACATGGGAGAGGGAAGCCTTGAAGGTTTCTACTACTTCTTAAATCCACCGTTTTATCCAGGAATCTTTTCTTCTTTCCCAAGACTGCAGTTTTCTCTCCAAAGACTCCACAATTTTGGGACTTCATGTGTCCTTCCATAACACAAGGAATGGGAATCATTGGTGTTGCAAACCTCCAATAATTACAGTGAACTGCTGCACATTAAATAGCTCACTTTATATTAACATTTGAGTATAATGGAAAATAGACCCTTTTTGATTCAGCCTCTAAAAACAGAAATTACAGGCATGTTTGATGTAGAATACCTTGAATCACAAGAATGGTTTTATGTCTCATCTCCAACCCTTTAGTCAGTCATTTTATGTACTGAGAAGAATGACTGTATTTATAAAGATGGATTCTAAATCTCAGATTTAACATTTCTGGCCAACTACTCCAAACTTTGCTTCCTGAAAAACCTCTCAATCCTGTTAGTGCTGCTGCCTTTCAATACACTCTTGTCACCAGAGCTGTGCTTTCATGTGGCACTGTTATTTCTCTCTGATGGTTTTAAACTTTGTGTCTTAATCACAAACTGTGATCATTTGTAGGCTGGGACTTTGGGAGTTACCTCTTTTCTGTGCAGTTCAGTGTTCCTAGGCTAGAAAACAAGCATAACATCACTCATAATGACACTACATTTCCACGGCTTGTTGGAGAAAAAGAAGTGTTGTACAAGAGGTTTTAATAAACAGTTGTAAAAATGGGGAAAAAATGTTCATATTTTATTGGTAAAAATCTATGTAAAAATCAAACAATCTTACACTGCCCTGTGAAAATATGGGACACATAAAGGACTTCATCTCTTGCTTTTGTAGCAGGTATAAGCACTAGATTTTCTTTTAAAGTAGAAAATAGATCTTTCTCTCAAGGGAACAGGATGAAAAGGGGATGAAGAGGGGAAGGAATCAGCAGTGCCTTTAGCAACTGTGACAAGTACTAGAGACAAGTAAAGAATGAATGTTAAAGAGAGATAAATAAAGGATCTGTCCCCCAACATAATTCTTTCTAGACTACCTGCAATTTCTCTTTGCTGGAAGATGTGCTGATAAATAACTCCTGTGCAATCTGGCTTACAGCTCTTGCAGGCTTTGCAATTTCAGGATTGTCTAATTTAAGCAATTGCAGTGTTCATTTTCACCAGATATCGCTGAGAATTCACAGATTAGTCTCATGGAGATAATTGTCAAATATGAGATCAAGAAAATTATCTTCAAAGTACCAAGATCTCAAGCTCTTCTTCTTCTACAGACCTAAACTCTTGTAGGAAAAAGATACACTTAAAATCACTGACCCATATTTCAAATGGTTCCAGGACCAGATAGTGGTCTACCAGTACAGGTAGATGACTTTTCAAGGTTGCTGAGCATATTTTCAAGAAGACATAGCACAAGATGGTGTATATCACATCATGATATGCCTATTTAGTTGTGCCTCTAATGTGGCTGCTTTAAAAAGTCACTAATTTTTATTATCAAAGACAAAGAATGAAAAGAATTCTATGCAATCAATGCACACACCTGGCTTACCTGTGCACTATCACTTTTAACAACCAGAGCAGTCCCAAGAGCTCCAAATATGCTGGTATCATTCTGAAATTCCAGAATGGCTTTTCCAGAAAGCTGCTACACCCCAGTAATTAGGGTATAATTTTAATAAACTTCTTTAATTTTTTTTCATTTTTTCTTAATTAAAAAAAAAAAAGCCTACCACATAACAGATTTGTAATATATATTCACAAGACTCAATGCCTAACTGGGGAAGCTTTGTAGAATTTCCGAGGTGACAGAGAGTCTTCCACTTAACAAGTCTAGCACTAACCCATTTCACACACACATAGTTACAGAATGTTAGGGGCTGGAAGGGATAATGCAACATGATACACTAGCATCCAAATAATTAGGTCAGCTGGCACTAAACATAAGTGATCACAAGATAGTATAGAAAAATGTAGTTGTGTCATTAAAATGGCAAAACCTTTTAGTGTAGACAAGATAAATGTTTTAATCCTTCCAAGGCTTCTTCTAATGCAATGTAACGTGTGGGCAACAGGATATTCCCAGAGCACAAAATCACCAGTCGCTGAACAGAGCACATCACCAGGGGCTGGCTCACCCACCCTGCATTAGGATTCTCCTTTCCAACTGAAAGCTGTCACTAACCATACACATTTGGCTCTTTTCAGTGCAACCACACAAATGTCATCTGAATCATCACTCAACCGCCTGGAATCTCTGGCAAGAAAAGCTGCTGGTGATTCCCTTGGAAACTTCCCCTGGGATGGATAAGTGACCGCAAATGATGGGAGAGGGCAAAGACAGATTTTTCTTTGAATGCTGCTGCTTCCTGCTGTGTTTGCAGACATGCCAGTGTATTACAACCTGAGCCTGCACTGCTCTGCTCAGGTTTGTGATTTAAGCCATGGGAAAAAAACATCTGCTTGCAATAGCAAGCTGAATACCTGAATATCACTTTCTTCCATAATCTAAGCTTATCAGTTCAATCAATCCATACAAGGTCCAAGGTGCTTTGCTGCCTATAGTGGGGCTGAAGCACAACTACAGTAAACCACAGAATTTCTTCTTGCCAGTTATAACCTTAAACCTTTCCCAGGAAGATTTCTGATACTAAAAGTTCTACTGTGGCACATTCCCAGAGATTCCATCATCTTGGTGAATAGCTTCTGTCTAGGTACATTTGGGTTACACAAACTCCTCAGACTTAAGTTTCCTGCAATTTTCAGACCCTCCATTCTGCCCACCAAGGAACTCACCTTTACAGCCAGAGGTGTCAGAAAATCCTATGTAACATTTTACCATACTGCCACATAGATTTTTTTTCTGTTCTTGTGAGACAGCAGTAGTTCTTTAAGCATAAGAGTGTAAAGAACAACAATCAAGCAACAGCCAGCAAGTGTTCACACTAGACAGGGAACTGCTAATTAGTTTTAACTGGCAGCAACGTCTCATCTGGGGGTGGTCACCAAAATTTCCATTAAAAGTTAGTAATTGAAGCTGGATATTGCCCTTTGCTACTCTGCAGGAATGAAGGTCTTCCAGCAATTATACTTGACCTGAGCTGTTTTTTAATTTAAGCATGTGGATGTGAAGAATATTGTTATGAAGAAACAGGAGCCAAAAGAGAGCAACACTTTCAAAAAGCTGGAAAAAATTTTCTAGAGAATTTATGCTTTTAGTTTAGGATTGTAAATTCCATCATGAAAGTGACACTGACGTAGCAGTGCTAAGTCCAAACCCCTTTAAGAATCTGGATTTATGTGCCTAAAATTTGTCAGAAACAATAACTTAGGATATTCCTCACTAAAAGGGAGGGAATGTCTGAGATTTCAACTTAGTCTACACAAAAGACCGTTTAGTTGTCACAGTAGCAACTCTCGCAGACAATCTGGTGTTAACGAACAAACTGTTTCACCATCCAGAAAGGAAAACCGTAAGTACATCATAATTAAGTAAAACCAGTAATTTGCTACATTAGATCAATCCAGAGGCTACCATTTTTCATTTTAACCTACAATTTTCAATTTGCAATGGAAAGTCAAATATGTCTAAGTTACCACATGGGAGTATCTCTTTCACAGAGGACACATTTTTATAATTATTTTATTTATGTAATAATAAAACATGACTATAGTAAAAGACTGTTCAGCTGTGGGGCCTTCAGAATAAGACATGTACCTGCTCAAGTGGGTCCAGAGAAGGGCTATGAATATGATCACAGGGCTGAACCACCTCTCCTGTGAGGACACGCTGAGGAAGCTGGGGCTGTTCAGCCTGGAGAATAACATGCTCCAAAAAGACTTTACAGTGGCCTTCCAGTAGTTAAAGGGGTCCTAGAGGAAAGATGAAGAGGCACAGTTTATCAGGAAGTGTAATGATAGGATGAAGGGTACCAACGATAAAATGAGAGTAGTGTTTGATTATATGTAGGAAGTTCTTCACTGGGAGGGTAGTGAGACATTGGAACAAGTTGCCCAGATTTGTGGATGCCCCATCCCTGGGTCAAGGTCAGGTTGCATGGGGCTTTGAGCAACCTGATCTAGTGGAAGGTCAAGATCCCAGGAACTAGATGATCTTTAAGCTCCCTTCCAACCCAAGACATTCTATAATTCTATAATGATCCTATAATTCCCATAATAGAATATGTACACATAGTACTTTAAAAATGATAATTTAAACTCTAATTTTCTTTGCTCTTCTTAATGTTCATTATCTCATATACAGGTTCTAGTTTTGAATAAAATTACTAATGAGGGAAGAAAGTTATACTGAAGGTTGGTTTTGGCTAATGTTTGAACAGAGGCATCAGGATCTTCAAGATCATCTTGTCCAACACTGCAACTATCATCTGCAAATTAACCAAGGGTACACTCAATCCCTTATTATGTGGCCTGGCTAGCTGCAGGTTTCCATGGGAGCCCCGTCTGAGCTCCCACATCTACTCCGGCAAGTGATGGGAGCTTGACCTTCTCTCTGCCGTGTGCAGACTACGGCTGAGGGCCTTCCAAGGCGGCAGCCTCCGTGCGGGAGATCCCAAGGCCCCCGCTGGGTTTCCCGTTCCCGCCCCTGCCTCTCCGCGTGCGGCTGTGACGCCGCTGCTCGCCGCGCGCTCGGAGAGTCGCTGCCGGTTCCGACGCGTTTCAATCTCCCGCCGTTTCCTCGGCAACGCCCCAACCACCTCACCCTCCTCAGAAGCAAGTGGTGCCGCCTCCTGGCGAGTCTCTCCTTCCACCCTCGGGCTCCTCTGGCTCCGGGAACTCCCTGTTCACCTCAGTTCCCTTAGTGATGTTTGATACTGCAGGTTGTACCTGTGCATAGGGAATCTCAGATGCCCCGACTACAGCTGAGATCCTAATGCGGTTATGTACACAAAATAAGCTTCAGGAAGCTTCAAGTATTACACATGAGAATTTCCTCTGCCTTTTATGTTTCTTTCCTCTACAGCCTGCTTGGCCTTCCCATCCTCCCCTCTCTCATCTCAGACTCACTTCAAAACCCTGCCTGCCTTTGATTTCAAATGTGTTGATTATGGGTAGCTTTTCCCGCACCATGTATTTATAAAAGATTTTACACTTTCTATGTTTGACCTCTACATTTTGTCTTGGGAAATTTTCTGTCCCAGCAGGATTGCGGATGCAGATCTAATGTAACATTGCTAGCACTGGTGTTCAGCTATACAGATCAATAATTTCTATCAGCACAAGATCACATTCAAAAAGCCCCTTAAGAGTAAGAAGGTCATCCTATAGATTCAGTAACCCATGGTATAATTAGTAAAAGAAATTGTATGAATTCTAATATCTTTAAAGCTAAACTGGAAAAAAGCAGAAAACATACTAAACAACCAACTCTCTCATATCTGAAGAGGTGGGATTTATGTGTCTTCCATAAGATCTATCGATAGATATTTTTCCTGTAGTTGGAGTCTAACTAGGTTCTTTTGAATTTTTTTTTTTCTGGAATCCTATGCAACTAGCCAACCTTGACATAAAGCAAAGCAGTGAACCGCACTGTACTAAGAAATGTGCCAGTGATAATTCCACTCCAGTTTTCCCAAATGAAAGTTCCCTTTTCGAACAGTTTCCTGAAAAAAAAAACCCCAATAAAAACCAAAACCAACAATAAAGTCTCTTTTGAAAAAGGGATGCAAACAACAGTGGTGACTTGAATTACTTTCTTGTCCCAAACAATTTCCCCAAAGGCAATTTCACAAAAGGGTTAACAGACTTTATAAATCATGAATGTGCAATCACAGAACCACAACACTCTGTATCACAGCTCTGAGAGCATTAATCTGAGTCAGAACCATGCAGTCTTGGAGGAACACCAAGAACAGAACCTTTAATCATGACCTAAGATCACTTTTCCCCTTTTTTCCTTGATTTTTCTTCTTTAAATTAAAAATGTTGCAAAAACTCCATACTGAAGCAGTATTTTGGGAAAAGCTGCTGTTAACGCATTTATTTATTTATTTATCATGGTGCTTATTCTTCCATTATTTAAGATAAAACAAACAAATACATCAGTTAATGAATAGGCAGTTTCAAACTAGTATTACAAACTCAATCATATTGGAATGGTGGCAAGGAAATACACTGATGCTCATGGATCCTGTCAGGAAAAGGTTTTAGCCAGACAGCTCCATTACCTGTCACTTCGTCTTTTATATATTTTCCCATCTGCCCAAGGCAGTTCCAAATCTATGTGATCCTGTAGGTAGCCTGTAAAGATACGCCAGGCACAGAGGAAAATGTGACTCAAAGCCGAGAGAATTCATTTGTGGAACACCACATAGAAGAGAAAGTGGGGCAGATGCATCGGGAAGATTCTGCCATCAAAAGTAGCAGTTGAAGAAATAGGACAGAGAGCAAACACAACACAGAAAGGACTAAAGACCAACTACACCAAACTTATAATTGATTAAAATTGGTTTTCTTGGCATGAAGGCTGCTCTGAAACGAGGCAGTAAAGTTCTGCATGCTGTCATTGTTACAGCATTTCACAAAGCTTGATTAGCAAGTTCTACCTCTTTATGCAAGCTACAGTTTGCTCTGCCTGAAAAAAAGACTGTCTTGGGATTTGAACATTGTCCCACATAACAGAGGCTGACCTCACAAAATGTACAAACAGTTTAGGGAATAATCCTTAGGCAAAAAACATTGCTTTTCCAACACTGGAGATAGGAGACAGTGCCTCAGTTCTTCCTGATTGAATCACTGATGAAGAAATGAAGAACAAGGAGGAGGGGAGAAATTCTGAATCTGAAGAGATCGCCAAATGAGGTGCTTAATAGAAAACAACATCTGCCATATACTTCCAAGAAAATAAAGATTAGAATTTAGTCAAGAAATATCTCCTCAGCTGCAACACATACAGGGGTCCTAATAGCTTTTCAGATGAATGCCACAGAAAGAGTCTTCCCAGCTAATCAAGTACTAGGGTATGTAGAGTACAGAGTTTTCATTTACTTTCACTCTTCCCAAGACATTTGCAGTAATGTTGTTTCTGTTTGAATTTTTAAATATATCCCCTATTTTTTTTTACTGCAAGTTGCTCTGGTTTAAGGGTGATTTTATGGTAACAGGGAAGTTGGGATAATGGAAATGCCTCAGAGCTAGTCAGAAAAAATCCCCATAGACAGTAGGCAAGGGGCAAAACATATTAAACTGAAATGGCAAGGTGAGATTGATAACATTTAAGTGTGAATTAGGATTTCTGGAATTAAATAGGTAAATTTAATGAGTCTCATTCTAGCAGAAAATAGGTGAAATGAAGTAAGGATATTAGCATGTTAAATCCAATTAGAGAGTTAATTAAAAATTAATGACTATAAAAATCATTAATAATTGTAGAAGTAAAATCAGATATCTGCACACATCTCCTTTTGTTCTTTTACTTGTGAGTAATGCTCCCTTTTTTTTTTCTTCCCACCCGTCTTTTCCCACTTGTGCCTTTCTGTCACTTGTGACTGCGAGGTCTTTGGGACTGAAGCCATCTCAATTCTAACTGAAACCCTGCGGTATGTTAGAGGAATGTAAAATGAATAATTCCACAGAATTTAATAAAAAAGATTGTTCCCTCTGTGGAAACAGCACTAAATAGGGTATTTTAATAAAAAAAAAAAAAAAAAAAAAAAAGTTTTTTTTTTAAAAATCCCGATTCCATTATTGGCAATACATTTTTTCCTTTTTCTTAAAAAGAAAAAAAAGTTTCACATGATTTACTTGAGAAGTAACTATTAAGAAGTAACTAGTAGAAGTAACTAGTAAGAATTTACCCTAAGGATGGATGGCCTTTTCATAAAAAAAGTACACCTGGGAAGCCTAGAAACAATCTAACTAATTTCCTGTGGTTTTCTGTCCGTGAGACCAAAAGGCTGGATGAGGTTGCAGTGGTGCCCTTACCATGTCCCTCCAGAAATACTCAGGTCTCTGGAGCAAAAGGCAGCTCTGCTGACCTGGTCGGCAGTGCCCTCACACCTTCAGTGTGTACAAGCTCCCACATGAGAGTGAACAGGCCAGGGAGTTTGGTAAGGGATGGAATAGGAGTAGGACAATTTGGCCAACATAACTGTGTTCTAAATTACATTTTTATGTGAATGAAAAGATGTAATGGAATTACTATTCCTTTACATCAGCTGGGGAACTTTTTAAACACATTATTCCTTCAAGATTTTTTTTTTTTAAGTACAAAATATTAAAAAACCTCACACTATTTCAATAATAAGAATAATAAAGATTTTTCAAAATCCCAGAGAACTGAACAATAAAAACCAAAAGTTTTACAGGAGAAAATTCTAAGATTAGCTTGTCCACCAGCTCACTCTTATGCATTGGAAATAACCAGTGTATTAGAGGTTGGTTGCACAGTCGTGAATTTCCAGCTTACTAAACAGGTTTCATTTAACCTGACAGGTAATTGTTAGGTATCAACACACCTCCAAAAGAATAGGTTATTTTCTCCTGATGACTAATTCTATGATGAGGATTTTATCCTTGTTTTCAATGCTTCGCCATTTTCTACATCTATAAAACAGAAGGACATCACCAGAAACTTCCTAAGTATTCCTGAAATTTCATTGTGAAAGGGATCCCCATCTAGTTCATCCCCCCTATAATAATTGTGCCAGTTATCTCTGGTTTCCCTGGCATTTCCTAATCATACTTAAAATTCCTTCATGATGGAAACTCCACTATCTCTTTAGGCAAGTTATCTCAGTGTTTTATTATCTTTATCTCAGAAGTCTGAATTTTCTTCTCCTTACATACTTGAAAATGTTCAGATGATCCCCCACAATCTTTTCTTCTTCAAGCTTAACAATATGATTTTTCCATTTCCCTCACTCTTTAGATCTTTAATGACTCTGGACAGATGAAAGTATAAAAGTGAGAAGCCCCAAACTGAACACACCAGTCCAACCAAGATCTTACTGTTGCTGAGTACAGCAGAAGGATTACTTCATGCATCTACAGCCTGTTTCTGCTGTTTCTATAGGTATTGTTTGAAGAGCCTTGCAATGACATTTTTTTTTTTTTTTAATTATAGAAGGCTTGCAACCTCCTATAACCTTTTTTCTGAAGAGCCACCAACAAGTTGTTCCCATCTGTGTTGTACACAATTGATCATTTAAATTTAAATATTCTGTGTGGAAATTGACTTTCGTGTTTTGGGCGTTTGAGTTTTCTGGGATTATTGTAGTATTATGTCCTCTGCAGAATTATTAAGATTAGTGTCTATTCTGTCACTTATGTTATTAATTAAAATATTGAACAGAAATAGACCCAGATTGCTTCAGGCACTACTAAATAACAAATGATGCAGTTTCTGGGTCTTGTATGTTTCTATCTTGTAATTGAGGTCAGAAAAATTGATCATGATCTATCCAAGTTGGTCGCATAATGTGTGTCTGATTCTCCTTGCACTTTGGGATGGTTTCTGTTTATGTCCTTCACTTTGGGATAATAATGGGAAAAAAAATAAACAGTCTCTTGGTTGCTTCTATTTCACTTTTTTGTGTCTAATCTCAATTTCTCTTTTGAATGCAGCCTCTCAACTTGAGCCCTCATTATGGTAGATCCAGTTAGCTATCATTAGCTTTACCTGTATACTTTGACATGTATATTTGTGCCAGGGTCAACTGGAGAACTTTCACCAGTCAATTTTCTCTTTCTCATCTCTCATTTCTTGGGAAAATTGGAACACTATTTACAAAAGAGAAAAGCTACAATGTGTATCAAGAATTTGTTTCTTATTTATGATAAAAGCAGTAGAATTGACTCTACATTCCAGTTGGATTCAAGAATAAAACAAGAGACTTGCATCCCTAGAAAGGACACCAAGTACATAAAATGTCCAACCTCCCTCTGTTCTATGCTTCCACATTTTTTTTTGACAGTGGACCAGTTCTCACAATGTTTCAGGACTCTCCCACAAAAAATTGTAATTGATAAAGTCATTGCACGTGAGCACTACTGATAGTAGTAATTTACTGGGCAGTCCATCAAAATGGTATAGTTTGGGATAACCTTCTAGCATTTCAATAATATCTTGTTTCAGATAACTTCATTAAGATGAAATATTATAAGCATATGCTTTTAAAATTGTTGAGGGGGCCCAACTAAACCCTATCTAAATCCCTACCTACATCTAGCCAAAATTGTTTGGATCTCCACAAAGAACTACTGTTGTACAACCCCAACATGTGCATGTTTTACAGAGCAGATAACATACACTTCTCTATCACTAAAAATATTGCAGTTATATCTCTGGTTTTAATGTTACATAAATTTTTTAACTCTGTTAACATTTTTTTAGTCAGCCCTGAAGCACATCATTAACCTCCCATGTTGTAGAACAGCTTTTTCTGAGTAATAAAGCCTTTTTTGGGCAATCATTGTTCAAGTGCCTCTTACTTCATTTATTATTTACAAGGCAAGCTGTGAAATCATAGAATTTGTGAGTTAGGTATTCATTGACATCTCCTGCATTCCTAAGTGTCTTACATAAAGCACATCCTGCTGATACTTGACCATTAATATTCTGTATACTGAACATTAAAAAAACTGTTCTGTGTACGTCTTCTATAATCAGCACAGAAAGCAATTAAATATTAAATTGGACATCTTCCTTCTATTTCCATGAGTTAAGTTCTTCTGCTATAATATATCCCCATATTGACTTTTAATTACAGTAGTTAAAATGTGAATTTTCTTTTTCCTTTCTTTACAGCAGTTAATCAAAATCCACTTCCCAGCTATAGAGAGTCCAGCATTTGAACAGTTAAACTGCAGATGTTTCTCATATGGGTGAACTCCGGAGATGTTATGAGGGATTCAAACCCTGGGAGGAGTCAGGCATAGAAGGAGAGAGCTCTGTCTCATTATTTCCTGACTTTCTACTTATTAGAAAATCCTATAAAAATTATAATAAACTTTTCATTAAACTTTTTTGTTGTTGTTGTTTGCTCTGTCATGGTTTGTTGGTTTTTTTTCCAGTTCAAGAATTTTGTGATTTTTTTCAAAAGGGAACAGAAAACGACACACTGGTATGTTAACACATCATTTTGTTCACCATATAAATGATATATACTTTATAAAATAAGAGACTTTCAAACAATATGCAGCCATTGCCAGCTGTCTGCAACAGTAAAAGTACTGGGGAAAAACAAGCTAGATGACTTCTTTCTATTTCTATTGTCTATGCTGTTTCTAAGTGAAGTTTCCTAAGAGAAAAAAGGTGATACTATCACACTCCCTGTCTATCCATTTTGAACCCATTGCCAATTTCAAATAAATTTAATAGGAAGGGAGAGACCTCAAAAGTAACTAAGTTAAACCAAACACTACATATATTACATATGGAGTAAGAAAAACTCTGAAATACATAAGAAATTTCTGATGAGATTTATAACTACTAGATTCCACTTTTCATTTAGTTGAATCTAGGGAGCAAAGTTGCAAATCTGTGCTCAGAGGACTGAAAAATAGCCAGAAGTACAAGTGTGAAACACAGCCTTTGTTCCCTGGGTTATGAGGAGGAAGGAAAAGGTATCTGGGCAGAGAGATGGTATGAGAGTCATCATTCTTGGCTTATACCTCATTTGCCAGCATAGGAAAGACACATCCCTGAGTGATTTGTCTGGCTTACATCCTACAGGGATGAAGCATTGGTTGAAATCTAACTTAAAGCAATCAAGAGTAGGACAGAGAGGTCACCCCTTGGAAAGAGAATCACTTATAGTGGTTGGCTTTGTGAAGATTTGCTATAAAATAAGTGTTGTCATAGAAACCAATGATGGGAAAGCCTTTTTTCCATCTCCTTCCTCTCCCATCCCAGCCAGTAGAGTGAATGAATATACCTAGCATGGATTTGCTCATGTGTTTATAAGAGGACCAAAATCCTGAACTTTCAGCATTTATATTAAGTGCGCAGTAACACCACCCACCCCTGCCATTCACAAATTTTACACTCTCTTTTCAGCCTTCTTTCCTTATTTGTCTTCCATTTAATTCTGACAAATGCCTCATATACTGTATATCCAATATAGCCCAAGGAATTAAGGGGGAAATAAAGGTAAATAAGAGTTAATCACATCAGAAACATCTTGATTTTTTTCTTTTAATTTTCTTTTTTTTTCTTTTTTTTTTTTTTCAAATTTGCAGCATAGATTACACATAGGAAGTCTAATAGGTAGCACTCTGCTCCAGGAGGTTACTGTTATTCAAGACATCCCAGCATAGCCCCTTTGAGGTCTTTCAGTCCTTGCTAACATACTAGAAATGCCTATGGTTATGCTTTTGTTCGACACATACAACCTCAGCATTTATCTTACACATAAGTCCTAATAACATCAGTAGAAGAATTCTTTCACCAGCCTCAGAGTGGAGCCAAATCAGATCTATGCATTCAAACTGCCACAAACCCTTCTCATTCAGCAGTTCGTGCCCTTATCCAGTATACAAGAGCCAGGAATGTAGAAGGACTTTCCCTAGGAAAAAAAATACAAAACCAAAAACATTTCCATGCCATGATGTGAAAGATGCCAGGCTTTCCTCCACACGGGCTATTCCACTTCAGTGTTCATCTGCTAAGGGCTAAGTATGCAGCTGGGAGTATGCATGATTGTGTAATGTTGCATTTGACCTACTTAGCAGGTGCTGTGGAAATTTAGTCTAGTCCCTGCTCCAGTGACCCACTTGGTATAATACTGAACAGTTTGTTCATGAACAGGGCCTCTGTCTGCTACCTATGTCACTTTATAGAGGTCTTAATATGTAAATACACCTGTAGGTAAAAAAATAATGTGTTTTAAAGGACATTTCAAAGTTTAAAAGTCAATATACATACTAGCAAACCCATCCGTTTTTTCCATTAGATGATACTACCCTTGGAATTTCCACTTTTGAAAGCACTTTTTTGCCTTGCAGGGATAAAAAGCCCTGCACCTACAATGTAGGGCATAAGAGTTTGTACATTACCTTAGGAATTTTGGCTCTGGGACAAATAAGGGCTATAGGAGATGTGACATTTATCTGCTCTAACCTCTGAGCAGAGGGGAAAAATGAAGGTTTTGCCATTTCCTTGCAGCTGCAGCATGGAGCAGCCCATTCTCCCTCAAACAATGTGAGCTTTTGCTGAGTCCTCTGAGAGTAAAAGTGTTATACATAGGAAACCATGGTCCAAAACAGGGAAGATAGAGACACCACAATTTCTACTCTGAGTTTTTTCATGCTGAGTTACTACTTGGGGTTGCAAAACATTTTGGCAGAAGCTTTATAAGGGAACAGGTGGAAGGACATATGGGGCCAAAGGTGATTGTTAGAAACCTCTGTCCTAAAAGAAAAAAAAAAGAAAGAAAGAAAACTAACAGGAAATAGAACAATTCCTCTTCTTGAGGTAGTTTAATTCAATCCTAAAAAAAAGATGGGGGGAGAAGAAAAAAAAAGAGCCTAGAGCAAATAACCTACCATAGACTTGAAGTGACAGCAAATAACTTCCATACGGATATAATATCACATAATTGCTGGGGCAACAATTAATGGTTCCTTATGCAATACTTCAAAACACTTTTTTAATTAAAAACATATCTTTGTGCAAGTTATTCTGCTTTTCCCTTTCAAATCACTTGGCTTCTCTACAACGCTTAGTGAGAGCCATAAATCCAATTTGGTTTTCTTTGGCAACAAAGAAGAGGTGCAAAAAAGAAAACCTTCTGCAAGAAGATGGGAAAGTTGCTCCTAGATAAGTGTTAACACAGAGAAGGGGATCCAAATGCTTACCAAAAAAAAAAAAAAGCAAAAAAGATTACCATTTATTCCAATGGGTTTCATCCCAGGATCCTAATGGTGTTGAAATCTGCTCACCTGAGGCTTGGTGCTCCTACCCAAACCCCAGCAAAGGCTTCATTCACAGGTACTGTAGGTGTGAGCTCCCCAAAACTTCAATCCACCACTCCCTCCCGCCTGTAACAACATGTTCCTGCCTCCTCAGAGCACATAAGCCTGCCTTCAGGAGTCATAGCCTTTTGGCTTGTAATCAGATATTCACCAGCATCAGATATGAAACTTAAACTCCCACTGCTGTGGGGAGAGCTGTGTACTAAGAAATGTGTGGATAGGGGCTCCAGAAGTACATATGCTATGCCATGTCATCTGGGTTATGCTTTGCCCTGCCCAAGAATGTCATAATATTCACAGCAGAAATGGATATAAGTGAAACTGCTCTCAGCCGGTGAGGACAGTGTCCTAAAAGGAGTTAGGATGTTTAAGCATCAGACACAGGGTACAAGTCCTGGTAACCACTGTGTGCAGTCCTTCCATTTGGAAAGGGAAGAATACTTAGAGCTGAAATAATGCCAGTTGCAGGAGAAAGATCAACACCAGCACATCCCAGGTGATCCAAACATTGCAACACTGGGACAGGTTGCAGAGGTAGCTGCAGAAGGCTGCTTACCTAAGTATCTGTAGCCTCACATATGAAGGGCCAAAATATTCCTACTTTAGAAGACCTTCTGCACCTTTCCAGATATAAAGGAAGACAAGAGTTATAGTCCCCATTGTAAAAAAGACTTCAATAAATATAAAATTGTCTTAAACCCATTCTTAGATTATTTTTCCTTGATTTTGCTATAGAGTCATTATAGTGGTAAAGAAGGTGAGCATGGTGAGCTGCCAGAACACCACAGGACCAGTAATCCACCTGTGGCTGTGTCAGGGACCATATGAGAACACCTGGAATAGCCTGCCAGCTGCTCTGAACTGTGCTTGGTCACAACTACCTCTAGAAAAACAAGCAGTAGACTCCTTTGCTGACCCTTGAGAGGTGCTAAAGATGAAGAAGAATATGGCTGTTAATTTTCAGCATAACTTGATAGTATGCAAGATATGAATGAGCACAAAGTCAAGGTGGTACTGGATTGAAATACAGCACTAAGACAAGACAGGTGTTTTCCTGCTGTATGGTTACCAGGACAGGACAGGACAGCTTTCATTTGAGTTATATTTTAATCCCTTTGGATTTGGTGACATTGTGTCTTAAATATGAGTTTTTCATATCTTTGAAAGTATTGAAAGGACAAAGATATTAAGAGTAAAAAGAACCACATTGCATATTAACCAAGTTAATGTAATTGAAACAAGAACTTTTAATCATGCCAGGTATTAAGTGAGACATGTATATTCAGGGTTTTGGGAGAGAGGGAGTTAAGCACTATATGTATATATATAAATTCTTTATGTAGATATACTCCAGGTTTAGATATTTTTGGAAGAAGAAAGAATAGAACTGAGATTAAAGAGTGTCTGCAGAAGAGTCACACTGAAGCTCAGCAGATTTTGGATCCCAAATACAAACTTGTGTCAAGTCAAATGCTTGGCTAAGGTGTTAGCTGGACAGGATCTGAGGAATCACACACTGTGATGTATGAACAAAGAAAGAGATTACAGACTCACAACATTAATTGCCAAGGCCTCCAGTTACCCTTCTCCATGTTTTGATGTGTACCATAGATTTATAATGGCCAAGGGCCTGATTCTCATTTACATTATCCAGCAGTAACGTGAAATGACAGCAGAATAAAGGGACATGAATGCAAATGAGGGAGAATCTGGACAGAATCCCATGTCTTTTGACATTTTGGCTGGCACCCAGAAATAATATGGAGATTGAATCTTCCTGGTTATCATCCAGATGCTGTAACCAGATGTACTGAAACAAGGGCACAAGTCTCCAGCTGAGGGAAAGACAGTCCCCAAAAAGGCCACTAGCTTGACAAAAATTAATTGGTTAAGATGGTGTTTAGCTGACAAGCCAGACATGTGGGGTTCAGGACCAGGCCTCGGGGTGATCAAAAACAGTATAATGCTATAAGCATTGGACTAATCTTCATCTCCCTTAAAAGAAATCACAGGTGATCTGAGTAAATGATCTAACATCTGCAATTCTCCTCAGGATGGTTGGTCTTCAGAAAGCACAGGAATCAAGCTATATCACATAACATTTTTTTATATATATTAAAAAAGGCCGTTATAATAAGCCAATCTGTAAGGTACAGTGAAGCTTTACCCACATTGCTGAAATGGTTCCAAACCAAATTGCTGTGTTGCTGCATCCTATGCAACAGTCTTTACGATAACTGCTTGTTCAAGAGCTGCCTTTTAACTCATGGATACAAAAATTGAATATTTCAGTCTCAAACATTAGCTGCTCATGCATAGCGCTGCCTACTTCTCTTGGGAAGGTAGAATACTTTCTTCAAGATATTTTGTTTGTTATTTAAAGCCAACTTTGAGCTCATAGCTTTACTTGATAAGGCTCACTTTACTCCTCTGCATGACCAGACAAATAGAGGTTTTTATGTTTTCTCTGTCTTGAATTTTAGATCTGAAGAAGGGCCTGTATATAGAAAAACTTGTTTTTTTTCCAGATACATCCAATGCTGTGATGAGATACTAGCTCTCTGCAGAAGTCTTCGTTTGAATCCTTAGGTCACCAAAGCAAAGCAAGATGCTTATTAGTGTTCTTGAATAATCTCTGTTTTTCCAGGAAGCAGTGCTCTAAGTCTTTCAAAGAAAACTGTGTGACTTCTAGGCTATCTTAAGCACTTCAGCTCAGCTTTGTTCTCTTATGTAATGTCTGAGGATCACTTTCTGCAGCCTTCATTACATTTAGAGAGGCTACAAGATGACACAGTTCTCTTTCCATGGGTAACAGGACAGAGACTGAACTGAAGCTTCAAGAGGTGAGCCATGTCTGGATGTCCTGGCTTTTCTGGGTCAGGATCCCAGACCCACTTGGCACGCTGTACACAAGACCAATAGCATCAAACATCATTCTATTTTTCTATATACAAAATTAACTGCAAATGGATTTCTCACTTGGTTAGCAATGAGTATAAAAGCATTGGTCATAACTTTTTCAGAGAAAATAGCCTGGCTGATCAAGCATTTGATGGCTCTCCTTACATCCATTCCTGTGTTTACTTCTGTCATCATTTGCCATGGTTACATACACTACATGCTGTGAAGAACTTCACTTTAAGGACTATGTTTCCAATTTAACTATTTGCTTATTTTCCAATTTTGTGCCCAAATAGCCTTACTAATGACAAATTAATCTCAGCAGTCCTTTAGGGGAGCAAGTATATAAGGTCTATAGACCCAATCAAAATTAGCTCAATAAAAAGAAGTGTCAGGACCTTGATGCGATGTTAATGATCATAAAATCCTTTAATCCCATGTTGAAGGAGAGCATATGGTCACCACAGTGCTTAACTTTTCTTTGAATTGAAGGAAAAAAATAATACACGTGTTCATGGGTGACTCTTTGTAAGAGATTAATGGGAATTCCCAGCTCTAGCTGTAATGACTCACAATGTTCTGAAAAGCTAACCCATAGCTTTTGAGCAGCAAAGCACAGATCTTAATCATTAAAATGGTGGCTTTCTGAGTTACTTTTCACAGACCACACTGAATAACCACTGTTTTGAGAGAAATGATGCCCTATTTTTAGGAAACCAGCCTTACAGTAAACCTAACATAAAAGAAAACCTGAGAATAAGTCTTCCTGTAGTCCAGAGGGAGTAGGTAAGTATCTTGGGTGGGACTTTGTGACTGCTATTAGAACTTAAGTGATTAGGTGATGTCAAATGCTTTCCCATATCCTACAATAGCATGGCTAAAATGTCTTCAATTATGCTGCAGCACAGTCATTGTATTGTATGGTACACAAAGGCCATATAACTCCAGCTCCAAAGGAGGAAAGCATGCTGTGCTCTCTGCATTTGTACTAGCAAAGATCTAGAGAGAGAAGATGGAAGTTTTATTAACAGATCAATTATTTATTTCACAATGCTAACCATGGAAACAAAAATGAAACAAATATGCATAAATTATATTTTAAAAATTACTTCTTAATCTTAAATTCAGCTGCAGCTTCCATTTAATTTCATTTTTTCTCTGCAACAGAATGTAAAAGTAATCTTTACAGTAATTTCTTTGTTTGTCAGCAGCCCTCCGAGCCCTATCTTTGACTCACACCCCTGATACAGAAGTTTTTCCTAGCAGACTTGATCTCCCCTCTCCAGCTCTCCTATTATTCCCAAGGGGTTTTCCCTTTTCTTACTCTACATGAATGTCACATCTTCCCTGGGCTCATTTCTTTCAGCTGGGGACAGGGGCCAAGGTTGGCTCAGGTGCAACTCTCTCACAGGGCTTGCTCATCCTCCTCCTCCTGCCTGATTCATTCAGCTGTCACAATCCAATGTTTATGGAACCCTCCTTTTTTGATCGCCATGGCAGCAAGTCAGGCGTCACTGATGCTGCATCATCGAGTGAATCAGGCAGGAGAAGGATATAAAAAGGGAGAGCTACTATTTATACCCAGACATTACAGTTATCAGCAGAGACGAGAGCACATGCGGAAGGCGTCTGCTAGACGTCATAGCCGATCCCTTGGGATGTTCTCCAGCAGGTACTGGGAGAAGCAGGAGTGCTCCCTTCCTGCTTCCCAGACTCCCCATGAGGCATTTGTTTAGGGAGTTTTCCTGTGCCCAGAAGGGACCCCTCACTCGTGGGGAGAGCAGTGAAAAAGCAGCTGACTCAAATAACAGCGAAAGCTGCGGGAGTGACGGAGCGTAGAGAATGCTTGGGGCAGAGCAGGAGGGAAGTGTCCTGTTGAACTCTTGCTGTCTGATTTCATGGTATCTGGCTCTGAGGGGTTTGTTTCAATGTGGAGTGTTCACTGATCGTGATGAAGGGAGTTTTCTCTCTTCTGTCATCATCCTTAATGGTTAAAACATGTAAATATGTGGAGGAAGAAGAAAGAAAACGCCCCTTTAAAAATTGCTCTTCTCACTTAAACTGCTGTCATACTGGAGCAAGTCCACCTGACTTGATTAAATTATTATTGATTTACACCAGGACAAGCCAGAACAAGGTTTTGAAAGTGCCATTTCAAACCATGATGATGTTTCCCTTTTCTCCTGAAGATTTCACCCCTCACCTGCAGTAACAACACATTTACCTCACCATGTTTGTATGGCACAGTGCCACAGTGGCTTGGATATTACAGTCCAGAGGTACACCCCAGTTCCAGGTCTATGAACTTGCCAACAGGAGTTTTGTCAAAACAAAGGAGAAAACTAAAGAGAAAAAATCACAGTCCCTTCATATGTAGCCATTCTCATGTGCTTCTCTTGAAAAGATCTTTGAGCTCGTGAGTAGTCTTACCTTAAAAGCAACTGCAATTTGACAGGGCTGGTAACTCAGGCTTGTCAAACGAGGGCTGCTACTAGTTTAAAATATCAGATAAAATAAATAAAAGATAACATTTGAAAAAAATTAAAATAGGAAATTAATATTGTCTTTTCAATGAGTCTTCCTAATGCAGACACTAAAAAACTTGATGGAAATTGAGAGTTGACTTGGTAATAGCCCAAATCAGAAAAGATTATGCAATATAATTATTGTCTGATTTAAAAAAAAATAAAATCAACAAGTGAACACACACAAAACAGAAGAGTTTCCAGCTTGAAAAGAAGTAAAATTTCAACTCTGACATGTGCCAGTGAGCATAGGAGTGGCCTATTCTGAATTCAGATCTTGTATTTATTAAAACAAAATCTTCTTGGATAAATAATACAACGTTCATGTGTTTAGGCAAACAACTTCTGTCCTGAATTCCAGGCAGAAGAGCTCATTTAGATGCAGCACAAGCTGGGATTCACTTGAATGGAGTTTTCATTGTTTACAATAGGACTGTAACCCATTTCCCCCCAAATTACATTAAATTTGGGAAAAAAAAAAAAAGTCAGTTGGGATAAAAAGTCCTTCTGGATCACAGATAATAGAATCAAACCTACTATTTTTAATGTTAATGGTTTTCCCTTTGCCCTCTTCATTCCCAACAGTGATAAACATATCTTTTATGTTGTTCATCACAGAGTGATACAGCAAGATAGATGCCAAATGGAGGATATCTCTGCCAGCAAGCAATTAAGTGCTTGTATTCTGGGTGAGATGTTAATGTGCCATAGCCAATTACAAATACACAGATATGCCTCCTGCTGTGAACAGAGTGAAAACCATGCTAGGAAAATTTGATGGCCCAGTACTTAAAAAGCAACTAGGCATGGGCCAAAACTAATCTGGCATCTCTGAGGAAGGGTGCCTGTGTGGGGGCATTCCCCATCTGAGCTGACCACACACCCCAGGCTACACCAGCAACACTCCTCTGTGAGGGTGGAGCCTGCAACTGATCCTAAGGAGCAAGGAAGGTACCTGACCATGTGCAATGTCTGCAATTTCAGTTTCACAGCTACATGGTAGAGCTGCAAAGTTCCTGCCAATGTGGACTCTGCCAGAGGGCAATAACTTCACAAAAGGAGACATAATGCTACTTTTAATCCTATTATCTCTCTTGTATAAGATACTGTGATGCTTCTCTGAGCAGGTTTAGTCTATATCTACATGGTAATTTTCTCTGGCTTTGCACACAGTTGGATAAGTGTGAGCTCCGAAGTGGAAGCCATGAGGTACAGCAGTTAGCCAGGTCAATTAGCCCTGCTGGCACATTAGTTGGGGTTTGCTTCTGCTCTAGTGCTGTTAGTAAAGCTGCTACAGCATGGCACATAGACACTAAGCTGTGCTGTTGGACCTTTGTGGGACCACTTTGCTTTTTTGATTTGTTTTCTTCAGCCTTTTTTCCCTATCACAGAACAGGCTTGCAAGAGCAAGTGGACAAATAGACAGGTAGAGAGCTACCTGAGATCATCCAGATATGGTTGTAGACCTTGCTACAGTGAGTTCTTTTACCTCAATGTGCTTCAGTGAAGTCTCTGACACAAAAAGGCATAAATCAGGTCTCTGATCCAAAAAGGGGCATTAGGGGAATTTATGCCCCCACTCCTAATGCTGTGGCTTGTGAGCATGTGTCCATATATACAAGAGCTTTTCTGTTTGCTGTACAGCATAAGGAATGCATCTGGTAGAAACATCCTTCCTGGAAACACTTCATTGAAGGACATCCTACTTGACTGATGAGCCAAGAGATTGCTGTAAACACTGGCAGAGGGAAAGATCTTGATAAGGACCTTGAAAGGTCAGGTCCAGAGAAGGAAGTGAAGGAACCTTTGAGTGCTCAGGACACCAAGGACTTCAGAGTACTCGAAAAAAGCGAAAAGTGCACTCCAAAAAAAGTAAGTGGAAATGGATATTTAGAAGTACACAGTGCTTGTTTAATGCTTATCTTTTCTTAACAAGGAAATTCCTGATGATATCAAACAACTTGCAACAACAAACTTTATCAGTGAAATTAAAATCTATACTGAAAACATTTGCATGGGATTTTCCACTTCATACAATAAAACTTCAGATGTTTCAGTAGGAAGTGAATCCCCCTCAGTAGCTGACAACAAAATGTAAGAGTTTTTCTCAACTTCTTTGACTTGGTCACATCTGCAAAATATCTTCTGAAGCATCTCTGTCTTTCTACAAATCAACGTGCTCCCCAAATAGAAACACAATATGTCTTTCAGATCTCATAAGGAAGATAACAAGGACGATTTTACTCAAATTTGTAAGGCTATTTTACCTATGTGTTGTCACGAGTGTTTATCTTCTTAACTTTTCAAGCTTTTTCTGTATCAAATTCTGTTATCTTTACATGTCACTGTTCAGTTACATCAGTGGAATCATCATTTCTCTGATTCTGGCTTTTCAGCAGTCAGACGGAGGCTGATCTCTGGTAAATAATGTTTTTCACTATATGTTTACACTTCAGTAAATCTGAACTATCAACTTCAAGGCTTACTTGATGTTTCTATTTTTAGTGGCATTTTTGGTTTACTTACTGCATCTCTAAAACATTTTCACTATTTGCACAGATTTTCCTCTTTTTTCTCATATAATTAAATACTGCAATGTTTTCAGTGAAAACACTCCTATATCCTCAATATCAAATTAGTGAATAAATTATTGAACTACAAAAGCAGTGAATACCTTGCCCTACTCAATTTGTTGCTAAAATTCAAGATTTTTAGATTAGGATTATAGACTTGCAGAAGAGAACAATAATTTCACTTCATTTGTCATCCATTCTTATAAGCCTTTTGAAGTATATTTACTTTCACAAATTCTTATGCTTTCAGAAAATGATGAACAATCCCTTTTCAACTTCTTTGTCAAGTTATATTTGATGATCTCATCTTTGAACATCAATAGTATTTTTATAAATGTGAGTTACTTGATTTTGACATTCCCTCTGCTTACAGGCACTTAAAATGGTAAAGTAATTCCGGAGATTTTTACACTTAGCTTTAGGTTAGACTGTCCTATTTTCTAAAACTTTTGTATAATCATATAAATGAAAACTAATGGAAAAGCTGCCGCACTTCTTGAGACAAGCAGGACTTGTCTTACAGAGAGATTGAGCACCACTGAGGCATAGACGTGGCCTAAAAAACAGACCTTCAACTCAATTTGCTACATAATAGCTCTTATTTAATTCTATTATGTTATACAAGATGTTTCATTATTTGCCTGTTTTATATAATTGGTTTTCCTTTCTCATTCAGTTAATTATTTTTGACTGATTTTTGTTATGTTAATTGATGAGCAGGTGTTATGTTATTACAAATGTAATTTTCTATTAATTATTTAATTGTAACTGTTCTTCAAGAGTAATATTATAAACCAAAAAGAGTAAGGAATTTTCTATTCAAGAAGGTAAAATAAGTGATATATTGCCCTTGTATGTAACAGATCATAACTTTACCCATATAGCCTAACGTTCCAGTCAGATGATGTTTATGCACGTGGGGTATTATATTATCCTGAGAGTATTTTCATATAAAAACAGTTCAGTGGGTAGCCAATGCCAAATTACACACAGATAAGTAGAGTACGTAAAATATTGTCCCAGTTATTTGGTGATCAGCTAGGGCCAGAACTTCTCCTGCAGAGAAGCTCAGAAAAGCAACTGCTCAACTGCTGTAACAGCACAGACCAGCCCTGCTTATCATAGAGCACTAGAGGTTCTCTTTGAGTTTGTGCATTTACATATTTTTCTCATTCTAAGAAGCAGATGACATGAGCTGACTCTGGGGCATCTTCTGTGGATGACCAGTGAAGGCCATTTCTGTCACCCTGGAATTGCAACTCCAATTAAGTCCATGTACAGAGAAAGACTGTGAGATCTGCAGGTTGAGAGTCAGATGGAAAAGCTGCTATGTGATCTGTTACACTTTGCTTCTGCAAAATTAGAGAGATTTCCCAGTTTACCTGCCTTTTCTAAACTGGTTCACCATGTTGCACCTCTGGAGCAACATGGCTGAAGGATCTAGAACAGGCTGATCTTTCTGTTCCATGCAGATCTGCCCACAAGTGGTATCCCTATAGAATCAGGGGGGGATATCCAGCACATGGAGATTGCCTCACAATGACTGCAGACTGGCATGCACTTTCCTTCAACCCCACTTGGAGAAAGGAAGCATTTCAAAGCTCAGTTAGCAACTCAGAGGAGGTGATGTAATTTGTTTTGGTGATATTTCTCAGTTACCACCTATTTAAGGCTGGCAGTTTAAAATGATTTGTGATGAACAAATGGATTTTAATCAAACTTTCTTTTTAAAAAATAACAGAATCAGGTACAGCAAGTTGACAGGAAAAATATCTAAGTTTAATTGAGGAAAATACTCTGTGTATAAAGCTGGCTGGAATAGTTACTCACTTTGTAGCAAGAGACTATCATTTGTGCTCAATTGTTCAGCACAAAGAAAAGCTGCCAGAAAAAACATTTTGATCAATTGTTTATGTCTTTTTTTTTTTAACTAATTTTTTTGAAATGTTCATTTAGGGAAAAAAAACCCAAACAAGCTAAAACCAGAAGATATAAACACGTGCCCAAATCTTTCAGTATTTACAAAATGGGCTTTTAAAAAAGTTCAGAGCCAGAAAGAACACATGATGGTGCTATCAGAGCCTCAGCTGTTCTGTTTTCATATCTGGGACAACCACAGAAAGATAAGATTGTGGAGGGAGTGTCCAGACCCCTAACTGCTGTAGTCAACCTGGATGCCAAACCAGCTGCTAAAAACCAGGGCAGTGGTCTGCAACTCTGTACCCTCTCTCCAAGGAGCCACATTCCTGTGTTGAGATCAGAGAAGGGCTCCCCTTACTCTTTCTCTCCTGCCCTCAACTTGCTCCCAGTTGACCCTTTCCCTCCTTCTTGCCCAAGGTCTCTCAGCACTTTGGACTCTCACCACCAACTTGTTTCCCCACTGTCTCTAGTCATGCCTCCCACTCTGTGAACCTTCTCTGAGAGAGATTCATGATCCTTTGGCAGGACACATCTGATAGTGGGAGAGGAAGATTTTCTAACTGAAGAACTGATGAGCTCCATGGGACTTTTCAAGTCTCTGAAGAGTCAAATTCAGAAGAATACCTCTGTGTCCTATTATTTAAGACACATTTCTGCAGAATTTAGATCTTCAGACTCCCACTCCTCTTCCTCAGAAGCTTTCAATTTCTGGAATTGCCTAAAGTTTCAGATGCTTCTCCCAGTAAAAGTCCCCTGTCTATTGCCAGCCACACCCCGAATTGCTTAATTCTTAACAGTGCTGAGAAGCAATACCCTGAATTCATGGATTAATTTTTGTAAGCATTTATTACCTAAATTTTCCCTATGTCTACAAGCACAGCACTTAAAAAAAATGTATTTAGTTCAACCTTATTATCAAGTGCTTTGTGATATATAACACAGGTATCATCATTAAAAACACAGTATTATTGAAGTGTTGATTAGAAAAGACCTCTGAAGTCTGTGGTTTGACCTTCCACACATTGCATCTGTAGCTTTGCCTAACACCCTAGGAAAGACTTCATAACCTCCCTGAATAACCTGTTCCAATTCTGCACTACCCTCCCAGTAGAAAATGACCAAGAGCCTCATAATGTATCTCAGTATGAAGTTTGCTCTGTTTCCAATGAGAGTGCAGGGATGGTTCATAATGAACCTGGTGTCCACCTCCATGACCTGTCATTGAGCCAGTCATTTCCCACATTACAGCAAAACAGGGGATTATTCCTCTAGATGAACCTTTTTTTTTTTTTTTTTTTTTTTTTGGTCTGATCGCATGGGAGCTTTGTTGGTGCAGCCAACTTTATTGAGATTGCTCGACTGAGGGGTCACTCCAGTCACTCCCTAGAGTTGAGTGCCCTGACGGGTTTTCTGAGGGTGTACTCACCCTCCACATCACTGATGATACTGAATAATTTCATGCCTCAGTATCAGCCCCTGGCATACTCTTCCATTACTGATATAATAAGATATACTGTGAGATTTCACCATGATAGTTAGCGTACTGAGGCAAATGGGAGAATTTTCAAGGGTCCTGCCAATGACCCAATGGTTGGTGTCCCTTAGATATGATTAAGATTTGACTTGTAGATCCAAGCTGCCTGAGTACAGGCAGAAGCAGTTTCAAGCAATTACCATCATGATGGAGTCTCAGACAGCAGCGTATAACACGTTTGGCCAGAAATTTTATTTCTCTGGGCTACAGGCCAGGTATTTAGGGACTAAAGGCACCTTGTGCCAAAATACATCTTTACCTATTATGAAAGGTGATAGAATGAATATTACACTAGAGCTTTGCTATTCCTGAGTGAAGTGTGGAATACTATAAGATTACATTTTGTTCATTGCCAGCTAAAGTACTAAGGTAAAATCACCAGTGTCTATGAGAGTTTTACTACTCGGTTAAAAGAGAGAGCAACATGGCATCATAATTTGATAAGCTAAGAGCTATTGTATCATATTCCAAAGTGTCCTTTTTTCATTTATTTTTAAGTACAAGTTAGTATTAATTCTTCATATGTATGGATAAATCTGAACTAATATATTTTGCTTGAAATGATAAAATTGTACTCTAAGGGGACATTGCTTAGAAATACCTTTTTACACTCTCCTGAAGAGAAAGGGGTTTTATTGTATTGTGAAAAAACTCATTCAGTAGGGACAGTCCTGTGCTGTGCTAGGGACTCTCAAGTTAGCTGTTCCACTTCAGTACTATCTACACTTTATCTCATATAATTTGAAAAGGTGTGTAAATTTAGGATAATGTGGGGCTGCTTTTCTGCACAAGAATATATACATATGATACTCATTTGCCATGAAAAAGAGCATGGAGTAGAATGTAGCATCTCTGCACAAAATTCTACTCACACACTTTCATTGTTAACCCCATTTTGTGTGGCAATTACTTGACCTCAATAATAACAATCTTTTCTATTCCACTATGTGGGAAAAGAGGAGAGGAGGACACATAATAGTGGATTACCAACACGAGTCCTACCAAGGCCATCTTGAATAACTAAGAAACCCAGCCCATACTGAGGATGGTGATTTGTTGGGATAGGTCCATCTGGTGGCTGAAATTATCTGTGTAAAACTTTGTCAAAAAGGTCAGTAAAAGAGAGTCAAATTTCAAAAGGAAATCTGACTGACAATAGCATCCAGACCACATACCAGAAGACCAACCTTAAGAAAGTAAAAAGCAAAGCAAATCTGCCAAGCTTAGGACACTCTCCAAGGAAAGACTCACAGGAAGAATGAGGTCAGAATTGGAATAGGGAGTGGGGAGTCTAGGAAAGGGGTCTGTAACTCCTCTAGCACTTAAAAAAAAAATTATTAATAAAAGTGAGTATGTTTGAGAAACTCTTCTGATAGTACTGCCTGTCTTATGTATTCAGCACACAACTGCTGACAGTGCTGATCAAGAACAGGGAGATACTCAGCTTTGCATTGCCTTTAGGGTTTGGAGTCCAAAAAGGGCAGAAACTTCCACATTCCAAAACCACCTTGGAAACCTGGAGTAAGCAAAACTGACCTGGCTTTTCCCAGGCTCGTTTGGCTCATAAATATGTGGGATTCAGCTATGATTCACAGAGCACTGGTATTCATCCAGAGCCAAACTGCAACTTCTGCACACCGTGTTCCCTGGATGGATACATGATCCACTCCAGTCAGTTAACAAACTGAAAGCATCATTGGGCTCGTTGTTACACTGCAGCAAAGCTGGGTGAGGCTTTATGGACCCGTGCCAATTTACAGCCACTGTGTTTCTGGCCACATTGAGATCATTGGAGGGAAAGATTTTATTCTGTTGCTTCAAATCAACTTACATTCTTGGTTACTTTCTAATTAGAAAGATTCATTGTCGTGAGCACTTGGACCTAAAGCCAGAAACTGCTAAAAATTATAGCTAAAATGGAATATGTCAGAGAGCTTCATCAGCACCATAGATAACCAGAACACCATATTAACATGTATTCCCCACTCTAAACTGTCTTTCCTTGGAGTGTTATCTCATCTTCAAGATATTAGCACTTATCAAAGTTCATAAACTGCGTCCTCAGTACTTCGATAATTTTTGGTAGTGTGATACAAAGAGTCATATTCTAGACTATAATCAAGACCATCACACCAGACTTTTACCATAAGTGTATCCATGCAGAAATGGACATTTCTTAGGAGCTGGTGCATGGTTGCAGAATACATCTTGGAAGATGCACTGAGATGCAAATATTCTCAAGCCTTATTCTGTGGAGCCATTCATGAAGTAAAGAAGGTGAAACTGGCTACTAATCTCCCAAATCATTTTTATCATAGAGAGAATGAGGTTACTCAGAATACTTTGCTGGGTATTTTATTTTTTCAGTTTTCATTGTGTACACTTCCTTTGGAACATCATCAAGAAGGCTGCAAAATGCTGCTTACATGATGCACAAGGAAAATACACTTTTCTCTCTGCATGTTTGTTTTTTTTTTCTCATTTCTAAACAATTAGCAACATTAAACTACGTCTATAGCATTCTAGTGTTTCCTATAGCAACACACACCTGAGCCAAATCCCTGCTCCCATGGGCTATCACTTTTCTATCTGTAATGGAGAAGAAAGTATTTTTTTGGATCTGGACTTAGCGACACCATTTTGCGCAATGCTAAAATCTGTGCCCTGGAGAAGAGACAACTGTGATATAAACACCAACCCAGCTGCCAGTTGGCTCTGCTTGCTGAAACAGCAAAAGCAAATCCCTTGCAATGTAATCTTTACCTCAGGAAGGGTAAAAACAAGAGACACAACTAACATCAAACAACAGGAAGTATCCCTGTGGTGTCTTTGCCAGCTAGACAGGGAGCAGTGCTGGAAAGCTGGTTGTTAGTATTTCAGATATAAATAGAGAGTAAATTATAACACAACAGAGATCAAAATGAAAATATTCCTCTTGCCTCTCAAAGGACCAGAGCAGTGACTACCCTTTTCAATCAGAAATAACCTGCAATAGGCAATTCCAGGCATGTAGCAAAAGCCCCTTGGTTAACAGGTGGTTTTGGAAGGGACAGAAGGTGTTCATAAGAATGATGAGTATCTGAAAATTAGGACATCGGTGCTGAATATATTTGATGGATTTTCCTTCTGCCCAGCTGCAGGTTGCCTGTAAGGGCTAAAGCACAACTAGGTGCACCCTCCATCACCTTTCTCCCTGAGGCCACTCTCTGATGCACAGCAGAACTTGGTTTGCTGGGAGAAACAGGAGACAACCTTCAGACCTGT
Source organism: Ceyx melanurus (assembly GCA_024611195.1). Taxonomy (NCBI): domain Eukaryota; kingdom Metazoa; phylum Chordata; class Aves; order Coraciiformes; family Alcedinidae; genus Ceyx; species Ceyx melanurus. The sequence continues at coordinate 14,560 of JANHGL010009991.1, read as the reverse complement.
GCTCCTGACCCAAACTGGCACACAGACACTGAGCTACTTCTGCTGTGCCATGGTACAATGAGGCCAGGACAACTGACAACCCCATCTTCAATGTTTATTGTGGTGCAGTAAAGCTAAAACCTGGCCCATTATGTATGACACACAAATAATACTTGCAGCCTGATGGGGAATTTGCAAGAAAATTTTTGGGGGAATTTGATCTGTGAAGTCAGCAAAAATGTTGGAAAGAGGAAGGGTTTTTTCCCCCCTATAAAATCTTTTGTTTCCTCTCCTTTGATTTCTTTATATTTGTTCTAACAAAAAAACAAAAACAAACAAACAAAAAAAGCAACAAAAAAAACCAAAAAAACCCCAACCAAATAAACCCTTCTCTTTTACCTTAACAAAGAGGTCTTTTTCTTTTTTTTTTTTTTTACAAAGGACCATGAAATAAAATTTTGCCAACAACGAGGTCTTCTTTTGTACGAAGGGGTTACATGTCTAGCATTGCTTTTAAAACATAAACTAAATTGAAAACCTGCATGCAAAGGGGAAGGAAAGACATATTTTCTTTGAGATAACTTTTTTTTTTCTTTCAGGCACTTAATTTCTCTTTGTGTTTAGCAGGGAAGTGCAATCAATCTCTTTGAAAAAACCTATACAGTCCATTTAAACCTGGCCACAGTAAACCAAGAAGTGCAACACCAACTTTGATCTACAATTGCTGATGTTTTATCCTCCCTAGTTCATTGTTGCATCCTGGGCAGGAGGTCTGGGAACCCTTGGAAGCCCTAAGCCCTCACAAGATAAAGACTGAACCAGAAATCCAGCCCATCAGTACCACAGCTACTGATGAGCCCAGAAGAGCAACTGATAGAAACCAGCTCCTGGGGGCAATCTCTTTTTGAAACTATATCACTTCACATACTGTGTTTTGTGTTTGTAAAATCTATCCCAACTGACTGGTACTTTTAGCTATGACACAGGCTGACACACACAGCAGTCTTCTGTTCCAAGCAGCAAGAAGTCTCTGCTGTCTTTCCCCTTTTTGTTGCACCTTTTAAGGTTTCTTTTACCAGGAGATTTCCCTTACCTTAAGGAGACTGGACAGTATTTATGCCAAAATAATGAATGCAAATCAAACAGAAAGTGGCACTCATCAGTGATGTTCAAAACAAGATGAAGCTTCACATCTGATACCTATCAGTTGAAAAACATTTTTAATGAATCTCCAGAATAAATTACCAAGAGAAGACTCCTGGCAAGGTCTATTGCTCAGGGGATTCAACAGCAACTGCAGTTTAAGGAATTTAATTTTCACTCTCAGAAAATTCTCCCAACACTTCTCATTTCAAAATAGTTTTGGAAGACATGGAAATACCAGAAATTAATTTAATTGCTAAAAGTACTCCAAATGCCTTTTGCAGTTAAGAACTTGTTTACTGTGAAATAGCCTGTCACATGCAGCAGTGGATACTATACACTATATATTACAGCATATTTTATTTTCAATATATACTATATATTCATACATGCACCCAGTTGCTTTTCAAAACAAAGTTTTTCTCACAGCACTAACTGGTCAGTCAGTCAGCCAGAGGACCTGGATAAGGAACTTTCTAATGTCTTTAAACAAAATTACATGTAGAATAACAATTTGAAACAGAAAAATAAGGAAAAAAAAGAAAAAAAAAAGGATCTCTCTGTGAAGCTAGTTATGAACAGGCCGTTGAGGCAATTTAATGAGATTTAAAATGCCATGACCATCCTTGCAATGCAATTGTGAGAGAGTAAGGTGGTCATTATGAACTCACAGCCTATGCCTATTGTATCTAGGACATATTTTCTCCCTCATGTAGCTTCATACTTATCTGAACAGACAGAGGTAATGACCTTTTTCCTTTAGTCTTCTAGTGTTATTATACAGGCCAAAATCCAAGGTATGTCTTTATTTTCAAAGTACAACAACAACAAAAATGGATAAAACAAAACAAAACAAAACAAAAGATAAATTTGCATGGCAGTATTCAGATTACATCTGTTCCCTGATAATACCTGGGTCACATATGACCATGTTGCTGAAACTTTCTAGCATGATAACTATTAATATGCACAGCTAGGAGGAGACAGGATCACAAGGGTCTTCTGTTTTTTCTGCAGTATCTGAGAGTCTTTCATGTAAAATCAACAGTCATTTCAAAGTTTCTGGAAGACTTCACATAGTCAGCAAAATGTTTGGACGAGCTAATGTATTAAAAAACTTCCATCTGTACAGATATGATGCTCACTATCTTTCACTAGTGGAATATGCATAGGAATTTCAAGATGTGTGGTGTGATTTATCCTCTGCAAGAGTTGTGAGGATATTCACTATTCAACAACAATTTATTGTACTCCCATATGGAAGAACAGAATTTGGAAAGAGATAAGAGAAGGGTGATCTCAGAATGGGCCTATTAGAAGATAAGGATCATGATTCCCCATCTTCCTCCCAGGAGGTATTATTCAGACCTGCATGTTGCATATAACTCATGGAATATGCATAAAATTAGGGCCAGTCCCATTGAAGGAGAGGAAAAGGGAATTGAACAGTTATATCCCTGGAGTAAAATTCAGTCAGTCTGGAGTTGTATAGCTTCATTGTACATGGCAGTCCCAGCCATCACTGATCCCAGCAGGAAGGAGAGGATGAGTGTTTCAGAGCAAAAGAGCAAAAGGGGGAAGAAATCAAATCCAGATAGAACAAGAGCACACATTTCAATCTGCATCTGTATCATCTTTGAAGTTGTGGTTGCAATTATTGAATGGGGATGACTGGAAATGTCTTTCATACCAAAATGACTTGGTTGCACCAAGTTTCTCTTTTAACATGTCAAATCAATTAGCTGGTGTTTGGACAATGCTTTGAAAAGAGGAAGCAAGATATTACACACACACACATGCACATGTGTGTCCTCACAACCTTCTGTGCAATTAGTATTTGTAAGAAATGGAAATTGATGTTTTAACTAGCAGAAGAATCATATAAAGCAGATATTTAAGGCTTAAATTAATTTGCAGATATTATTAAACTTAGCAGAAGAAATAAAATCACTTTTGAAAACAAAACAACAAACAAACAAAAAAATCCAACACAAACCAAACCAACAACAAAAATATTGAGAGTAATATACTGAAAAAAAAAAAGTTTTTACTTTAAAGCAAGTTTAAAACTATACAGGTACAAATCTAAATCTGCACCTCACTACAGTCTTATAGGCACTGGGAAATAATGCTTGTACATCTTACTTCATCCTTCCATTGTGTTATATGAAATTGCAAGTCTGAAATTGTGACACTAGGGCAAGTGTCACATTTTGCTTTATTTGCCATGTCATAATAAAAAATAAATGGCAGTGTGGGCAGCCATTAATCTATATATCAGCACCAGTTAAATAATGAAATAAGCAATATGTAGCAATTTTTCATGACACCTAAATCTCTTTTTTTTTTTTTTTGTCCTCTGTTCTCTCCAGTTTCATCACCATTTACCACTGGTTATGTAAATGGTAGAATTCAGCTAGGTGAAAAGTATGGTGAAATTTTAAAAGAATAAGACATTTTGGTGCCAGATTACTTCTGGAACCTTGTGATTCAAGAAGACCAGACAGATCTTTGAAATCCATTAGATTCAAAGTGGTCACAGTTGGCACATTTTAGTGTCTTCTATTAAAGTTCAAACTAAAACCTTTTGGATCCAGTGTTATGTTCTAAATTCATCCATAATGCTTCATCTACTGGGCTCTATAAAGCTATTCCTGTCAGTGCAAATACATGTATAGGGGGAAGTCATTTGTGTCTTCTGACAAATCACTCTAGGTTGATGAATATAAATTTATCATTCAGATCTCAATAAGGAAAAAAAAAATCCTTGGAGTAATATTTCTGTATTTTGTTAATTTGGTGTCATAATAGCAAATTGTACTGAAGATACACAGACATGAGGGTGTGCCCACTGTAGCACTTTGCCCTGGCTCGGGAGGACACTTTTGAAGTGAACATCGTAATACTCCCCAAAAACATCACTTGTGTTCATCACATCACAAAGCAGTCTGAGAAAGCACGTGCTATATTCCCTTCAGATTAAATGAAATGAGAAAGTGTGCTCCAGTTGTTAATGAGCTTCCAGCCCATGGGACCAGGCTAGTGCAGGCTGGAAACAACCCCCAGCACAATGGACACGCCTCATACAGACACTCTTCAGCACTATTTGTCTGCATATTAGCTCCTCCTAGACACCGTCTCTGCCTGAGGTAGAAGTCCCATGATATTACTTCAGTTCCTCTCACTTTCCCATCCCCCTGCATGATACTGCTTTTACTAACTTGTATTTCATTAATTTATATTTTCAAAGGGCCTAGGATCCCCAGTGGATCCCAGGGCATAACTGCGTTAGCTGCCAATGCAGAAAACAAGAGCTTCTCCCTAGAGAGCTTCTAATGAGCTAAATAGGAAACACAGGATTAGATGGAGATAGATAAACTGGTGCCTGTGAAGTGCCAGTGTGACAACATGAGTCAAACTGGGCTGATCAGAGACAGAAGTCACCTTCTCAGTACTGGAATACAGATAGGTGGGGGAGATTAGGCCAAGAAAAACTCTGAGAACAAAGACAAAAGTGCATTTGCTATGATAGAGAAGTAGCAGCAGACAGGACAGAAAGAGAGGTCAAGGCTATGGTTTAGGAAAATAGTTTTTTGCAGAAATAATCCAGATGGATATTAATGGACCAAAGCTAAAAAAAAACCAACACCCAAACACTGTACCCAAAATGCTATCCAAGTTCTGCATGACCTGAACTAAGGGTAAGGCACAAACCTTTGGTATGTGCTAACTGTTCTTTCCTCTAACCAGAATCACTTCAGAGATGCAAACATCCCCTTTAACACTTCCATTACCACACATATTCCATGTCAACAGCGGAAGCATAATCTTAAAATAAAAATAGAAATGTCCCTTTTCACTCAAAATACATGGACAGTGGTGCTTTCAGCTGGAGAAATCTTGTGACATAAAGGGACCTGTGACTACTCAAACAAAAAAGACTATGTATCAGACAAGTGAAAGAGGATATTGATAGTGCTGTTATCACCACAGTGAAGTGATTTAGAAGGCATGAATTTAATGTACCAGCTGTTCCATTTAATTTTCCTGCTTTCAACACAGCACACATAAGTGAGGACACTGGGGAGCTGTCTTCTCCTTCCCAGAACAGGAACAGGTCCTGATCTATGAGCAAGGGAAAACAAGAATTCTGATGACACTGACCTAGCTGGGTTTCTTCTAGTGACCAAGTCTTCTTTAAACTCACAGCTCTTTACCCACACCTAAGGACATCTTCACCAAATGAGCACTTCCTTCAAGTGCTCAGTATACTTTCAGACTCACGCAAAAAAACCTTAGTGCAAACAAGAATCGGGACTGTAAGTGCAGAGCACTTTGCTTGGGAGAGTATTTCATCTCTTCAGTGCACATCAATGAAGAACAATATTGTCCTGTGCACAGTCAGCACAGGAAACGTTTTTCAAATGGCTAGACAGCTGCCAAAAGGCAAGTAACATCATCCTTTGTTTTGAAGTCAGACAATATATATGGTCTGTCTTTTACATCTGCAGAAGTAGATCATTAGCCCTATCAAATAAGGTTTCTAATTTTGGTTTTTATTTTGCACTTTGTGGCAAGGACTATTGAATTCAATTTATAAGGATAAAATTTCCAAGTTTGTCCTGTAGTTACAGCTGTGGTGTAGCTGGTATCAGGGCTGTGCCTGGGTATCCACTCTTTGCACTTGGTCTGGGTGGTCCCAGAGCCCCCAGCTACTCTCCATGGAGGTGGTGCAAGGGACTGAACTGAGACAAGGTGTTTGTCTGAGCTCTCAGCCAGCTGCATAGCAAAGCCTTTGCCTAATTCCTGCAGTGCATGGCCAGGTAGGAATTTTAGGCAGTCCCAGAGATATCATCAAATAGTTCCTGTTGTGCCTGGACCATCTGACAGGGACTACTTATGTGTTTCAAAGTATTAGAATCTAGGATAGAGAATCTGGCCAGGCCAGGGACCCCTCCAGGCAACTCTTGCTGTGTGGAATTAACCAAAGTGTACACACAGTAAACAGTCAATAGAAATCATTCCTGTAGGTGCAGAAATGGTCATGTAGGGAAGTCTTTTGTACATAGTCAAGACAGAATTTTTAAGTACTTGACTATAACCTATTGTGCTGGCTCATGCCTATAACGGAGTGGTCCCAGCAAGATGCTGTAAGCTGAAAGAAGTGTGGTTCAGGGAATCTCACTCTGTCCACCTGCTTTGCACAATCAAGCTCTACAAGACCTCTCTGCATGATGGGAAAAAAACTTCAGGTATATTTCTTTTGCTATGTCCTTAGGAAGTTCTACTCTTACTTCTACAATATTTTAGGTGGAAGTTCTACTCTTCTACAACATTTATTATTTACAAAGTTTGTCCCCCAGTCAACTCACTGCCCCTAAACTCACAGATAACCATAGAAAGGCACACAATGTGAGCAACTGAACTTTTTAGTTCTGTATCCATGCTGAGTTTTGGATGATTATTATTTCTTTCAGTGATATTTAATGAATGAGTTTATCTACCTTCTGTGCTTATCCTGAATGAAAAGTTACAGTATTATTACGCACATTTCACCCAGTTCCATCACAACAATTGAATGAAAAGCCCAATATAGAATTTCTTGGCCAAAGTCCAATTAACATTATGCCAGTTTACATTACTGCATTATTCTATTAGACAAAGGATAATGTATTGAGTTTAAAAATTAATGAGCAATCCTGCTATTCTTTGGCAGCTTCAGGAGGAACATATAAAAGGTGTTTATTGTAAACATTAGAATCACTATGGATTTCAGAATCACAGAATGGAAGGGGTTAGAAGGGACCTCTAGAGATCACCTAGTCCAATCCTTCTGCTAAGCAGGTGCACCTAGAGCAAGCTGCACTGGATTGAATCCAGATGGGTTTGAATATCTCCAGAAAAGGAGACTCCACAACTTCTCTGGGCAGCCTGTTCCAGTGCTTTCTCACTTTCATAGTAAAGCAGATTTTCCTGATGGTCAAACTGAACATGCCATGTTCCAGTGTGTTTTCAGGTTAGATACAGATGCATTGACTATTCTATAGGACATGGCTGTCCAAAGCAGTATTTTACCTAAACTAATGTATTAAGAGCCAGTTTGCCTGCAAAAGTTGCTTGTAAATCAACAGGGTAAGAGGAATTCTTTTGTGAAGTTGTGTTTCCACTGTCTCTGCAGCAATATTATAGGTTCCCTGTCCAAAAACCTATGCTTCTCCAAAGCTCCTACCAGAACTCTGAGTCTGCAGAACTTAAAGCTTTCCCAGAAATGTCTTCTTGCCCTCAGGCTCATTAATGATAACACTAGTGATGTGATTAATAGCTGGATATCTATTGCCATGGCAGCTCTCATTAGTAGCTCCTTGGTTCTGCTTTTGTGTTATACTGTCTACCATAAGAAGTCACCAACCTTTTAAATGTTAGTGTCATTAAGGAAAAAAAAAAAAAGCAAACCAACAAATAACACACACTTTTCTAATGCTAAGCTTTAAAGCACAAGTGTAAGAAAACACAGCACACAAACATGACACAAATAGAACAGAAACACCACATTGATGGCTGAATTACTTCTGAAATGAGGTTCAAATAACGTTTATTTATACCATCCAACATTAAACTGACTCACTTGATTTTTCTCTTACAAGCCACTAATTTTAAATCAACTTCTTATTGTTTTATTTTACATTTAGAAGGTAGTCACACAAACTGACAATAATTAATTTTTCA